>DWMZ01002739.1:0-13675 GCA_018249855.1 Eueides tales michaeli | reverse complement strand
ATAACACCCAAACACAGAACAAATACAAATGTTCATCACATTAATATTTGTCCTGAGCGGGAATCGAACCCGCGACTCTTGGCGTTCAAGGCAGGGTCACTACCAATTGCGCCATCGAGCCTGTTACCCCTGCCATGTGCGAAGATACAGCGTGAAGCTGAGTGAGTAAGTGTATGAAGATCTTAATCAAAGCAGGATGAGATGCCTCTTTAAACCATATGAGCGCTTTGATGACTAAGTTAATAAATTCTTTCCCGCATAGAAAGTGGAGGTTAGTGTCAAGACACTATGTTCTTTTGTTACCGCCGGAATTCTAATTGTGGCGTGATTTTTTTTCATTATTATTAATATGTAAGTTTTTTTTTGTGTATAGTTTTTTATTATTTATTATTTTTCGCTTTCTCTTGTTATTATGGTTGAAAGTTGTTTTTCTTTGTAATGTTTTTAATTTATTGAATAAACGTTGTTTTTATTTATTTATTACTTTCACCAACCGGAATCGAACTCACAACCACTATATTTATAAAACGAATGCCAAATTTAAAAAAAATATATGTTTAAATTAATATATTTTTACAATAAAAACTAATTTTAACCTCGTCTTAAGCTATTTTAAGTGGAA
Organism: Eueides tales michaeli; assembly: GCA_018249855.1. Classification (NCBI taxonomy): domain Eukaryota; kingdom Metazoa; phylum Arthropoda; class Insecta; order Lepidoptera; family Nymphalidae; genus Eueides; species Eueides tales. The sequence continues at coordinate 13,053 of DWMZ01002739.1, read as the reverse complement.
TTTCTTAGGTTTCTTAGATATCGGCTTATTTGTTACATGTTACGTTTAACATAATAGTGTTAGTACAAAAAATAAAAAAAAAATACTTATGGTATAGATTTAAAGTTTAAAGTAACTAAATTTTGTAATTACAATAGTTAGTTAATTTTTAAAATATTACTTATGAAAATGCGTTATTTACCAAATAGGCGTGTTCTAATAATTATTATTAATAATAAAAATTATTAAAAATATTTTGTCCTTAGTATACAAGAGTGTGACAACAGAAGCGATAGGTTTTGGCATTTTATTTCACTTAATGAAATATAATAATTAAAAGAAAGGAGTGTCTTAACACTAAGCTTCTAAAGTCACCTCTGCCTGCTCTGCTATGTGCAGTATACAGTGCCACCTGCACTGATTATATTAGTATAGAAGTACAGATGGACAGAAACTAAATGTATGTAGATAATAATCTACTTCTATTAAAATCTTCAATTGGCTTTAACCGTTGCACCTGCAATATTGCATCATGTTGTCAATAGAAACGTAACATACGTAAAAAACTACAAAGGAACTTATTTCGAAGTTGTATAAGAAATATTTTAAGTGCCTATTATATGAATTTTGTAAGTACTTATTTTTCAAGTATACATGTATTTGTGGAACTGTTCAAGCAATATATTTTTTAAAGCTTCAGCTTGTTTTACATTTTTTGCCCAATTTTCAAAACATTCTGTGAAAAGTAGAATAGAAAATTTTTATTGTACACAAAATAAACCTAACGAAAAATTCCAGAATACAATATACAGTTTGTACAAAGGTGGTCTTATTGCAAATTGTAATCTCTCCCAGGATACTCTTGATGACAGGAATATATGTAATTAAACAAATGCAGGCTTGTGCAAAGAACATTTAAAAGATTAAGAAGAAAAAAAACTAAATTGTAATAACTAACCTAATTTCACTCATTCACTTACTCAGCTTCACGCACATCGTAGGGTAGGCAGAGGGAACCCGGGAATCTAGTGTTAAGACACTCCGTTCCACTTCCGTTCCTTACTTTCCGTCGAATTTGAGGCATTGCGTGTTGAGTGGCGGAACTCAATGCCGCCTATTGTCTTATACCAGAGCGAAGAAATGAAACATTAAATATTTAAATTGAAAATATCAAATATTTTATTTCGTCGAGTGGGGATCGAACCAACAACCTGTCGGTTACAGTCACACGCTTGTGCCGCTGCGCCACGACAAGCCTCACTCACCTTAATTTTAGTATATACAATAAACTAGATATAATATACACAGATTAAATAATAAATATATATAAGTACATTATTGCAGAGAACGAAAATGACTAATTAAACGACTTGTAAAAATATTTAACAATTTGGAATGCCAAATACGGAAATGTATTTCATACTTTAATACTTGTAGCTTTCATATTGAAAGATTCACAGAGTGGTAGAAAACAGTATTTTTTTCATTTATCCTTTTTAATACAATATTCAAACCCAATATATACGTTAAATATTTTTGTAAAAAGTAATCCCAAAATTCTTCTATACTATAATATAATGAAGCCCGCAATCGATAGCGGCAAAAAACAACGCAAACACCTGTCCTTGAACTGACCCTTCAAGCTAACCCTTAAATTTAGGGTGCGTTTGGACAAAAAATGTGAGTTTATAGGAACTATGGCTTACATACTAAGTAGTAGGATAAAGTCGCTATTTTTTATTTAAGAAACATTAATATAATTATTTAGTCCATTAATCGTTTTTGGTTTAAAATAATGTAGATATTTAATGGTTTTTGCATTTTCAATAAAAAATATATGAATTACCTAGAAAAATTACATTATAACAAATATATAAAGAATTTTGACCTTATTAGTCCGTATTTAGATGAACTAACTACACTACAAACTTATTTGTTTAGGCATAGGAAACTTGAGAATAGTGTTAAGACACTCATTTCTTCAATATTTTCCGCCGAATTAGAGGCATTGCATGTAGAGTAGCGGAACTCAACTCCATACTTTGTCTCGTTAACTCATCAAGGAAATAAAAATATGAAATATTTTGTACGTTTAAAGTTGAACGCTTGTGTCCCTGCACTACGAAAGGTCTCACTGTCTCTTTTTACTTCAATTATTTAATTCTTTAGTTCAATAAATACTCTCACGTACAGAAATATCAATCATAAAGCCTTAAAGTTGATCTTACAGGTCGAAGCACTCTACTAATTTAGCGAGCAAACCAAACTCAGCCGTGTAATTACAACGTTTTAGAGTTTTTAGTGTTAATTATTGTTTACTAGTATACTCTTTCCATACACGTAGTTCTTAAAGTTCTAAAAAGAATTTAAAAGAGTATTTTGTGGTTATATATTATTAAAACTTTACCGAAAAAAAGGAACGTCCCAATACTAGGTTCCCGGGTTCCCTCTACCTACCCTGCCTTATGAAACAGCGTGAAACTGAAGAAAGCTTACTAAGTATTCTTTAGAATAAAAATATGACTTTAATGTGGAATGGTGATATTTTATATTATGAATATGAAAAAAGAATAGAGTTTTTTCTATTTTTAAAGTGTTATTCCACACTTAGGAAAGAACATTTTAGTATTTAAATTTAGTATTTTCTTTCCTAAGTGTGGAATAACACTTTAAAAATAGTAAAAATATTTAATAAATAGCATTCTCTCTTGCCAAACGACAATTCTAAACAAATTGTCTTTGGGTAGCGGAAATTTGTAAAAATCTCCCTACAGAGATGCTAACAACATAAATAAATTGTAACAAGCGTATAAAAATTTCGACAGAGCTTGATGAGAACGAATGGCTTAGTTGGACAGCGTTTGGACTGTTTTCAAGAGGCGCGGATTCAAATCCTGCTTCGTTCAAATTTTTATACGTTTTTAAATTTAGTATAAGAATAGTGTTTTCCAAGATTTCATTAAATCTATATTAAGTTAGGACAATAAATAATTGCCATACATATTTTTATTACTTACTTTTTTGTATATTTTTCTTTCACATATTATTTATATAATACAAGAATTAGCGTTTTCACTGAATTTCACTTTTATCAGGGAGAAGAAATATAGTCTCAAAATACTTTTCTTTCCAACTAAGTGTTTTGACACTCAGATCCGAAATAAAACACCCCATTCCCAATACATCTCCTTATGTAAATAAGTCATAAGACACCTTCACTAATAAAGAAGTTCACAAAAATCAAACAAACTGAACACAAGACGTTCAGTTCTTCCTAAATAAATATAAACAGACTATGACTTAAAGTGGTCAGGTTCCACCAATTTGTTGTATTGACCATGCTTTTTGGTAAACGACAGGAAATGTATGGTTTTTTTAGCTTTACGCTGTATCCTCCACAAGGCAGGGTAGGCAGGGGGAACCCGGGAATCTAGTGTTAAGACACTCCGTTCCACTTCCGTTCCCCACTTTCCGCCGAATTTGAGGCATTGCGTGTTGAGTGGCGGAACTCAACGTCGCGCTTTGCCTTATTACCAGAGCGAAGAAATGAAACATTAAATATTTCAATTGAAAATATTAAATATTTCATTTCCTCGACTGGGGATCGAACCCAGAACCTGTCAGTTACAGCCACACGCTTGTGCCGCTGCACCACGACGGGCCTCACATGTATGGAATTGTTAAATTTATTAAAAAAAATATACGATGTAGTTTACATGGGAGAATATGAGTGTTGTTAATATATTTCTTACGACATCATGCATCGTCTGAAGACATTATCTCTTTACGCTTCATGCTGTATTCACTTCACGGGGTGAACTTGGGAACCTAGTGTTAAGGCACTCCGTCATGTTCTTTACTTTCCGTCGAATTTGAGGCACTACGAGTGTAGTGAGTTGAGTGACGAAACTATTATTCCTACGCAATGCCTCGTTTTGAAGGCGATATAATAAAAATACTAAATATTTTATTTTTTTCAAGTAGGAATCGAACCCGCAGGTACATACTAAAATAGTCACTAAAATAAAAAAAAATAAAATAAAAAAATAACCACTTATCTTTACAACTAGCAACTCTTGCGCATTGTGAAACAAAACCTTGAATTTGCCTATTAAATTTAAATAATTTAAACTTACGTTTTTCTAGCACTGCATGACCTTCATAAAATTGCTTAAAATTGAATCTTTTATATCATAACAAACCTTTTATATCATTAAATAGGTCATTGTGCATAATATGGCTATATTAATTACTTTTTTGAGATCCATTTTTGTGTTTTTTAATCTAATGATTAGATAATCCGTTCTTTTCTTCAGTTTCCGAATTTGAGACTGTTTGGATAATTATTAAAAAATGTCGTTTTTTACATGTAGACTAACAAATACAAAGTCAATAATCTTTTTGAATATTTAACTACAAATAATCTTTTTTCAGCTTCACGCTGTATTCTTACAGCGGCAAACGCTATACATTACATAACTCTTTCGCCTAAGTATAGGAAAAAACTATAATTATCAATTTTTAAACTACAACAATTCATAAATATAGGAAAACACGATCTTTGTATTTATAAATGAGATAATATATTTCATGCTGAAATATATCCATTTTTCTTTTTAATTCTAATACATTTATTTAATTTAACCTTTTACTTAAATACCAAACAATATATATCTTATCTCTATCATGATACGATTAATCTATCAATCGTTTTATCAAACACTAGAGAATGAGGTCGCCTTTTAAGAAGCCGCCACAATTATTTTAGTATTGGACGTATCTATTTCTTTTGCTGTGCAAATTGAAATATTTTAGGTTTCCATATTTGAAAAGGGAAGCGTAATCAAGACCAAGATAATTTTTCTCGACATTGAGGGTTTCAAGCCGAAATTTATATTTAATATTAAGATTAACAGTTTTTAAATGCATAAAAGATTAGGAAAATACTAAATTTAAAAACGTATAATAATTTGAACGAAGCAGGATTTTTCTTTCCTAAGTGTGGAATAACACTTTAAAAATAGTAAAAATATAAAAAAAATGGCTTTTAAATGTATACATTCAACATTAATGTATCGTTTACGCTTTATTTTATATGAAAATCGCCTTATCTATATCTCTAGTATGGCCAAAACCCATAAATAACTTTAAATAACTTTTTGTGGAGTTATAAAATTTCACATTAAATAAAAAATTATAATATGAAAAAAAGAAAAAATCAAAAATCCTGACTTTTATATTTACGAGTATTTGTGTATTTCATTGAAAAACATCATTACAAAAAAGAAAAAAATATTATATGTGTACTTCATTTCATACAAAATTAGTGCATATGCCCGCAAACTTAAGCTTGTAAATTTTTATACTTCCCATACTAAGTTGTACTTCCCGTTGACATACAATACTGAAATTGCTACGGAATCCTCGATAGACTAGTACACCGAACAATTTTTAAGAAGTATATATAATAAAGGAATTCCGATACTGGTTTAAATGTTTTAATAAATATCGAAATTAAACACGGTACTTGGTACCCATATACATTAGGTCAATCAATATTGAACTTGGCTCTTATTTCACATTTATGTATTTGATGGAACGTTCTAGTTTACATGTGATAAATAGTCATAGGCGATAAAAATAGTAATAAGTTCGAATCTCAATAGCTTAAACAAAATTTTTTAAATATTTCTTAGAAAAGACATAAGAACATAGTGATTAAGTAAACAAAGTAACGTTGCTTTTGGCAATTTATTGTAAATTTATTCTATTAGTGTAATCTATAAGATTTTTATCTCCCCAACATCTAAAAACCAAATTAACCTGAGAAACACCTTTTATCAATATACTTTAACTAATTTCCAATTAATACTTTTTTTAGCAATGTCGTAAAAAACATAATAATAAAATTTTAGCGAGCCACTTTGCGACACCCGCATTGTGCTTCGGGTTAATGATCTACTCATCCTGTCTATGACCTTTCTCTATTAACATGATATTGTAATTGCCATTATATTTGTTAAATTGCGTTTTAATTCTGACATTCCTCGGAGAGTGGGGAACCAAATGTCTTGACATTAGGTTCCTTCTGTTAACCTGCTATATTGATAATAACGCGCGAAGGTTAAGATCCTGTTTTTCTTTTGGGGTAAAAAACCCTGTATGTATAATACGTAACTATCATACAATAATAAAATCGGATATTTGAAATCATGTCGAGAAAATACTGGCTGAAACGGGTAATATATCTGATCTTTTTATAATTCTTTAGTTAATAAGTGGGTGGGAGGTTCCGCCACTCAACACGCACTTAAATACAGCCGAAAGTAGGAACGAAATGGTGTGACTTAACACTAGGTTCCCAAGTTCCCTCCACTTACACAGCCATGTGCGGTATACAGCGTAAAGCTGTAAAAAAAGAGGGGAAAAAAGAGGGAAAACAAAGATTGACAGGATTAAGGAGAGTAGAGCATTAAAAAATACACAAACAAAGTCGCAGCCGACGACCAAATAATTACAGTAGATATAGAACGGAGCTCTAGTAAAAAACTAAAAACTTGTTTTCAAAAATCCCTACAGTATATATTATATGTACCTATATATTAGAATAAGTTCTGCCAATTGACAAAAAAGACTTAATTACAGTTAGCCAATTAGCTATTTCCTTTTGAACGAGCTTTATGTATTTCTTATTTAAATTGAATACACGATTTGTAAAATTATATAAATTTTGTGTTGGTGAAGGTGAAGGGATGTCTAAAACCGCGATATAATTTTTTCCAGATTACAAATAAGAAATCTTTAATAAAAGAGAACAGAGAGTATAATCACTAGCTAAGTCCGAGGACTTGAAGCACTAAGCAAGAGGCGCGGGTTCAAATCGCGCTATGTTAACATTTTATAAATAAGTAAAATTACTAGGCTTCTACTTACAATATAGGTTACGAGTAAATATTAAATAAAAAAATAAGTTCAAAGTTTTTTTCCTACTTTGTTCGTCTTCAATACCTCATTCCGCTTCATTTAAACCAAAGGGTGCTAAATTTGAACCGAAGCCTCACAAATATATTGGCCACAAATTCGGAGCATATGTTGTACGTAGATATATATATATATATATATATATATATATATATATATATATATATATATATATATATATATATATATATATATATATATATATATATATATATATATTTCTTTTTTTTAGTTTCACGCTGTATCCCGTACATGGCAGGGTAGGCAACGGGAACCCGGGAAAGTGTTAAGACACTCCGTTCCATTTCCATTCCCCACTTTCCGCCGAATTTGAAGCATTGCGTGTCAAGTGGCAAAACTCAACGCCGCGCTTTGTCTTATTACCAGACATAACATACATATATTAATATATAATGTTTTTAAAAGATACTTTAAAAATTGATATTGGTGTTTAAAATGCAAACATAATTATGATTAGTTTATAACAGCTAAGAAAGTCTGATTCGTTTTTAGTGAAACAATTACAAAAAACATATTTTAGTTTTTTTGCCAAATTTTCTTTTAAATTATGTGTATAAAGTACGATCACTGAGTGATCTTTTCATTCACAGTTTTCTGTTCTAAAAGAAATAATCGTGTTTCGATGCGTAACTCAACACCGCACCAATCCTACTTAAATACAGATTAATTTTATAAATTAATATTTTTTTATAATTTAGCTTTACGCTGTATCTCGCACATGGCAGGATAGGCAGAGGGAACTTGGGAACCTAGTGTTAAGACACTCCGTTCCACTTCCGTTTCCCACTTTCCGCCGAATTAGAGACATTGGGTATTGAGTGGCGGGACTCAACGCCGCGCTATGCCTTATAAATTAATATTTCACCATATATAATATTGAGAGATAGTCACACAACTTTCACGCTTGACCGTAACATACAATAAACAGCTTTTAATACTAATTTAATTGACTATATAAAAATGATTCTCGTGGGATACGGGATGGAAGATTTCTTAAGCTTGGATTACCATAATTAAAGTATATATGATCCTTGTGGATAGCGTCGCTACAGGATAATAACTGTCAATTTATATGATAATTCTATTATATTAGTTTGACGTTAGAATTATATTTGTAAGAATAAAAATTATTAAAAAAAGAGCTAGAGGTTGTAAACGCGGCGGTTGTGGGTTCGTTTCCTTCCTTGTAATAGAAATTAAATATTTAATATACACCAAAATTGCATATTGTGGTGTGTAATTCATTTACTTAATACGCAATACGCTAAGAATTTGGTGGAGAGTAGTGAACGGTGTCTTAATGTGAATAAAGTGTCTTGGTTTCCAGGTTCCCCATGTCTAACAAGGTGAAGTTTAAAAATAGATTAAAAACACTCCGTCAGGTTACGTCATCTACCACGCAAATTTTTAAAAGGGGTTTAGAACATAGTGACTAGACCGTACTATTGCACAAAATTCTACCTTATATTGTTTTAATTTCACACCATATTTCGTACAGCATAGCATAACAGAATAAGCAGAGAGATATTGTATATGTAGAACAGTTCAGAACTAAACGCCGCACACTGTTTTTTTTTACAAAAAAATTAAAAGAATTAATACTTTGAAGAATGTATCGAACTTACAACCCTAGCCTTTACAATAAGATTTGGTTCCTCAATATTTTTAATTTCATGACATGATTCTGAGCGTTCCTTATCACCTCGAATTGCAATATTTGAGCTTGTAACAACAGATATCGCATCAAGGTCTTGCGTCTACGATATGTCTGTTCAATGCCACATATTTTGATAGAACACGTTTATTGAATCAAAACAAGAACATTTACTAGTAAAAATCAAGGAAAATGTGTAATTATATATTATGGTACATTTTTTGTTTTATGCTTAATATATGATATGAATGAGCTTAGTGTTCAGACACTCCTTTCCTAGTGAGCTGCCTTATTTTGAAATTATTCGTGTAATATAATATTAATCAATATGTATCATTTATCTAGTTATTGTAGTAAAGAAATAATAATAACTGTTTTTGAAATTGAATCCACAACGGTCGGTTCCAATCAAGACGTTTTGCCGTTGCGTCTGATATCAGAATAATTATGTATTAATATTACCTACTTTGCAAAAAATATACCTATAAAACTTACAACAGTGTAAAAAAAACTCCCAACCAATCACACTGTTGTATAGAAACATTTATTTACATACATACATAGCTTCACGCTGTATCCCGCACATGGTAGGGTAGGCAGAGGGAACTTGGGAACCTAGTGTTAAGACACTCCGTTCCACTTCACGTTTCTCACTTTCCGCCGAATTTGAGGCATTGCGTGTTGAGTGGCGGAACTCAACGCCGCGTTTTGTCTTTTTGCCAAAGCGAAGAAATGAAACATATTTTTTTTAAAATTGAAAATATTAAATATTTCATTTCCTCGAGTGGGGATCGAACCCACAACCTGTCGGTTACAGTCACACACTTGTGCCGCTGCGCCACGACAGGCCTTAAAAAATATATGAAAAGAAGAAGATACGAAACATTTATTTGGTGCTTATAAAACGTGAAAACTATTAATAAATATTTTTTATTTTCTATGCAGGGAAGACTTTCACGTTCTTCTTAGTTTAATAGTAAAAAAATCCAGTACACACAATATTTGTCCAATTTTAAGTATAATTTACACTTAAATAAATCTGTAACGGATTACTGTCTGTACATTGAAGATATATAAATCATATAGGGGAAGTATATTAATGCAATTTTGGCCAAAAATATTTGATTATTTTGTCTGTTTGTCTGTGAGCACTAATCTAAGAAACGGCTAATTAGATTTAAATACAGTTTTCACTATTCCATTTTGGCAATAAAACATATAATATTGTTAGTTTTATTTAAATCAATTTAAAATATTTATTTCGGCACAATTGCAACATTTTTTTTTAATTTAATTATGCAAAATTTTAGTTTTCATTGTCTTAAAAATGCAATAATTAAGATAATTAAATAAAATAATGCTTTTCAAGTGGGCGAAGCCGCGGGAGGGTCGCTAGTTTTGAAATATAAACCTAAAAATTTCGAATCTGTAATGTGATACGACGCATTGTAATAATATTGACATACTTAGAGAGAATCGTGCAGTCGACTTCAAGTTACTTTTAACATGAATAGATCTAAATTATTATTATATATTATTGTTATTTTGAAACTCTCTTTATCTCAGCTTTACGCTGTATACCGCACAAAACAGGGCAGCCAGAGAGAAATTGGGAACTTACTATTGAGACACTCCGTTTCGTTCCCAACATTCCGCCGAATTTGAGGCATTGCGTGTTGAGTGGTGGAACTCAACGCCGCGCTTTGCCTTATTACCAGAGAAAGAAGAAAGAATATATGAAAACATTAAACATTTCATTTGACAATATTAAATATTTCATTTTATCGACTGGGCATTGAGCTCACAACCTGTTACGTTTACAGTCATACGGTGGTGTCCCTGCGCCATGTTAGCAATTTCTACATTCAACAAACAAGTTATTCATATTGGTATATGTTTTATGACAGGCAGCTTATAACTATTTAGTCCAGACCGCTCAGCTATTATCCATCTATTCATAGTGAAAGCTCAATAGAAATTTGCTACGGGATTACGTTTCTAATAGCAGTCTTTTAAACATATTTATTTGAATTATTTACATGATCAATAATTTTATTGAACATATAACAAGCTAAGCGCGGCGTTAAGCTCCGCCACTCAACACGCAATGTTTCAGGAATTCGATCGAAAGAGAGAAAAGAAAATATCTTACATTAGGTTGCCAGGTTCCCATTGTCTACCCTACTATGTCTAGAATACATTGTAAGCATTATTCACACCAACGCCGTGGTAGCTCAGTTTGATATGAGTGTCTGTGCGTTGTGGTTATACATACGTTCGTATCATCAGTTACTGAAATCAAGAAAATAATAGAAAAAACTTTCAATTTCTTAATTTTACTATATAAGTTGCGGCGTTTAGTTCCGAAGGCATGCGACTTAGTAAAACCAATGGAACTGTGAAATGTAGTAAATAAATAAAAAAAGAGATACGTAAAAATTATATTTAATGATTTTTTAATACCGACATTTGGTAAGCTTGACAAAAGGTCAGGTAGGTACATTCGGAATTTTAAATTATCGTAATAACACCCACACGTTGCAAGACATGTTCTTGTTGATGGCAAATTTGTTGTGTTTTACCGTTACAATTTTGATTTTGTTCAAATTGATACCACTAAGCTGCACAAGCATGGCCTTTTTAGTAAATTTAAGGTAACAAACATTTTTTTAGGGGAACGGATGTGTCTTAGTGAGAACAGAGTGTCATAACACTAAGTTACCAAATTTGTGTTAAATACAGCGTGAAGTTGAAAAATATATTTAATTCTTTTTGTTTCCCGTAAAAAGATACAGCGCGGTGTTGAGTACCGGCACTTATATTTCGAAAATTTTGTGGAAGAAAGATTGGTATACCTTTACACTCTGCTAACTCTGATAAATGTCTAAGAATTAAAGCATTTTTAATTAATATTTTCTTACAGGTGAGAAAACTTAAGTGGGTACACCAATTAGAATATGAAAAAAAAAAAAACTAAAACTACTTTATGATCGTTAAAACTGTTGTTCTCACACTTAAATATAAATTAGTTAGATAATTAACATTTCACATTTCTTGAATTGTAATTAAGCAGATTTTTAATTTAGTAAAGTATTTGTAAGTAGATGTTAGGCGATATTATAATATATATTTTCAGTTTCAGGGTCGTGGCTTCAAATCCGAATAGTTGACATAGAACATCTAGTATGGCGTTTATTGTAATGGGGCCTAAAATTGTTATTTTTAAATTTTTTGTCTGGTTTTCTGTTTGACTATACAATTTTTATTCATTTAGCTCAAGTTTTCGTTTTCAATGTATAGATTAAGTCTTTAAAGTAAAAATGTTATTAGAAAACGAAAGAAATTGAAATTATTATATAAAATAGAATAATTAAAGCAGGCGAAACCGCGAGCGGTCCGCTAGTAAGAAATAAACGGGAATTTATATTAAAATGTTTTACAGTAATAAAATAAAAATAATATACATAATATACAGATTTATATAATAATTTTACAAAGTGTTAATAGGTGTAAATCAAGTAAGAACCAGTAGACCTTATAACCTTGAATATTTGCAACACTTTCCAATATATTATGTACTTTCTACTTGTAGGATAGTAATTTATTTTAACTATATTAAAGACTGTAGCGCAACGATAAAGTCTGGCAGTGAGCGTCGACGCTGTAGATTCGATTCCCACTTGGGGAAACGTAACATTTTTATTTCCTCGAGCCAGTAACAAGACAAAGTGGACTACCGTTTAGCTCCTCTATATAAGAAATTAAATGAAAAGCGGGGAACGGAGTGTCTTAACACTAGGTTTCATCTGCTTTTCCTGCTATGTGGTGGATAAAGCATGAATAGCTATATTTTTTTAAATTTGACTACTACAGCTTCACACATGGCAGGGTAGGCCCAGGAAATTTTGAAATTTATTGTTAAAACACTCTGTTCCGTTTTAAACTTTCAACTGAACCCAACAAACACAAACAGCGGAGCTCAACGCCGCTCTTGCCTTGTTACCAGAACCAAAAATACAAATATTAAATATTTAATATCTTCAACTGGGAATTGAAACCACAATCTGTTGCATTTACAGTCACTAGCTTGTTTGGCTACTACCAATATTAATACACATAAACAAAATCTTTTCAACATTTGTGAATGCTATAAATATTTTTTATTACTTATCAATAAAAAAACTTGAAAATCACCAGACATAAAGCAAGAAACCCAGTGATGTAACTCTACATATTAATAATAATAATAATAATAATATTCTTTATTGTACACCCCAAGAAAAAAGAAGAAAAAAAAAATTATGACAATAAATAATAGTAACAAAAAACAAATGTACAAGAGGCGACCTTATCGCTAAAACAGCGATCTCTTCCAGGCAACCTTAAGGCATAGGACATAAAGACGAAGAAAGAAAGGG
>DWMZ01002738.1:0-13676 GCA_018249855.1 Eueides tales michaeli | reverse complement strand
TATATATATATATATATATATATATATATATATATATATATATATATATATATATATATATATATATATATATATATATATATATATATATATATATATATATATATATATATGTATATATATATCAGCCCATTTAAATAAATTGAACAAGTGTTAAAGGAAGGTTGCCAAAATAATTTAATGAAAATTGCATTTTAATCTAGTTAGTAAGAAAAACACACGTCCCAGAACAAAAACATAAAAAAATCTAACAAAGTATTAATTGCTTATACTAAGTGTTTAATTGGTTTTTTGCAAATGTAAGGAAGCCTCCCGCATTCTGGTCCCTTACGTGGCGAGGAAGTGCTCCGCGGGAACTAGCTCAATTAACCATAACATGCAGACGACCAATTTCTATGTTAGTATTTACTCTACAGTCCATACGGTTTTTAGTTCGTTAGGCGTTTTGATTGATTGAGTTATTTTTGTTCTTTTTTGCATGAAATTTATTACAATAAATTGTAAAATAGGTATATATTTTACATTACTTTCATATGTTTCTTTGCTGTGGATACTTTAAAAAACGATCGGTCATATTTTAGTCACCTTCGCTATCAGATCTAAAGGAAGCGTAAGATCTTAAAAAGCTAAAGCTTATCAAACCTTATTTTTTTTTGTTTTTCTCCCTTATCTTTTCTTTACTTTTACCTTATTTACAAAACAAGCTAGAAACAGATATACCTACTAAATAATCCTGATACTTTACTTCGGAACTACGAACTTAGGATCCATTGTCAAAAACACATGCCAACTGCGCCACAACGGTGTCGATGCACACAAAATCATTTAATTAGCAAAACATAAACAAAAACATGTAATACAGTCGAAAAGCCATCAGTTCAGCGACCTAGCCGCTAACGGGACGGCGCCGGGCGCTGGCGGCGATCAAATTGTTTTATATTTAATTAATTCCATCCTCAATCGATATAGTGAGTCATGATGGAAATTTGTAAGGGAATGCGCTTAAAGTTTAAAATCTTGTTTTTTTTTTCCTTAAATTGTCTCTCATGGGCTGTAAGGATATGTTTTGTAGAGAGATATATATATTTACGTCGATCTTTGTGTACTACCCATTTTTATTATATGTTCAGTTGTTTTTATATATTCAGTACAATAAAGTACTTTATAATATTATTATATATATTATAAGGCAAGAAATGCGGCGCTGAGTTTCGCCACGCAACACGCAATGCCTCAAATTCGGCGGAAAGTGAGGAAAGTGAAGTGGAACGGAGTGTCTTAACACTAGGTCTCCAGGTTCCCTCTGCCTACCCGGCTATGTGCGGGATACAACGTAGTGCGTGAAACTATGTATGTAATATTATTATATGTATTTAACAATTTTATTTGTTTTTAACTACGCAGGCACTCCTCGTGTTTCCCTTTTTTAGCATTCGTATATATGAAATTAGGAACCTTGTTAAGACACTCCGTTACGTCCCCGTTGTCTCTCTTCGATGTTGTTTTGTTCCGTAAAAAAAAGAAATGTATTTTTTACACTTTTTTTGTCAGAATTCCTAGTAAATTTTGATGGTTGTGTATCGACTATACATATCAATAAAGTGATGATATTATCAAATGTAACTTTAGCGAACACAAATTAAAAGAATTTTCAAATTTTAAATATCGTTGATTGAGCCTATAATGGCGAAGGGGCTCAAGGATGTGACAGTACACGCGATAGATCGTGGGCTCAAACCCCAACCACGCAATACAATATTTAATATTTTTACTTCAACGTTCTGATAACGGCAAACGCAATACCCAAAATAACGGAACGGAGTATCTTTATTTATTTTATCATATTCTTTATTGCATGTATAAAAACAAAAGGTGACAAAATAATTTAAAGTAAATTGACAATGGCGGTAAAGTAACTTAACACTGGGTTTCCTACCTACCAATGTTATACGGGAAATAGCGTGAAATTAAAACTAGATCATTCTAATGAAACTATCGATTAATATCTATATATAGCTATAGACACTCAGGTACACCAGTAATTTGCAGACAAGCACTTTCAAGCAATTAACAATTTCTAACTCGGCCCTTACAATACCTAACTCGGATGTTGTCGACTAATTACGAATGGTAGATTGTTGCGGAGATATTTAATTGAATAGAGTTGCAAAACTTTATTGATGTTCATTTTAATTGTATACATACAAACGTACGTGTTGAAACGTATCTCAGGAACATATCTTAAGTGACTCGATGGTAACGGTAGGTCAATTAGTCACGTTACAGCTTTGACTTGAACGTTTTATCTGGATCGCACATAGCAGAGTAGGCAGGGGTAACTTGGTAACCTATTCGTAACACACTGCGTTTCGTTCCCTACTTTTTACTAAATTTGGAGCACTGCTTGTTGAGTGAAAGAAACCCGACGCAAAGCACGTTATTACTACAGCAAAGAGATGAAAAAAATAAATAATTCATTTGAAAATATTAAATGTTTCACTTCTTTGACTAGGATCGAACCCACTTGTTGCGTTTACAGGCACACGTCTGTGCTTCTGTGCCATGACAGGCCTCAGTCTATATTTATTTTCTGATAATGGTTTTCATTTCAGGGACGCCATAAGCGTAACGCTACATTTCCCGGGGGCCAGACAGCTAGCCTCTTGCAGTCTTCAACAACGAGAAGTATGTTTATTGTAAAATTGGCTATAGAAAATACATTTCAAAAATATATATTAATAAACAAAGCCCAGAAACACACTAGTATAGAGAAGTGGCTACGATTAACTATAGTTATTTTATTAAAAGTAAATTCAGCTATCGTAATGTTTCTATTTTGAAATATAGCTATTTTAATTGTTTTATTTTAAAATGTGCGGCATATTTTACGGATCTATCTGATATGCTAAGATCTTAAACTATTCTCTCTATTCTAACTAGGATCTATTTGTTTATATTTAGAAAACCCAGTGTCAAGCCACTGATCCACTCCCCTTATGGTGACATTCCAGCACTTTCTAAAAATCCAATTCCAAGGCATAGTCCAATTGATCTGATTCCAGAATACTCCGCAGACGCGTCGACTCTCCGAGACGCGGCGGACTGCAGCGCCAGGCCGAGGTTCTGCGGCGGAACCACCACGTGGCCTGGACCGAGGGTACAACCGCCGCAGCCTGAGATACCCAGCCTCGCTGCTCCAACTAATATTGATACGAAAGGTAAATTACTGAATTTTTCGCCAGAATTTTTTTAAAAGACAAAAATATTTTAAATATATGGCTTTTTAAGGTATTATAGTTAGTTTTTTAAGTGTCATTGTAATTTTTTTTAGTATTTATGTCATCAGTAAATACGGCAATTTACGGCAAGCAGTTGTCAATAATATTAACATTTCCATAGTGTCATTTAGTACAGAGAAGAATGTAGTTGAACTATGCATCATGTAAAGAAATTAGTGAAAAATGACTTTGTCCTTCAAATAAATGGGAAAACTTAACACTACTCGGGAATTTTCCATTAAGGAAAGCCATGACTTACGGCTTATTAAAATTATCGATATTTATTCTCTAAGATACTGGCAATAAAATATGCAGCAAATACCGGATGCATTAAAAGAATCCAAGTAATTGAATAATATTAATGGCGGTCATAATATTATTTTATTAATAATTTACTATTTCTATAAACATACGGTGGTTAACGTTAACACAGCTTTAAGTAGTTAACTAAATAACATCCGTATTCATAATTTATTTAAATTAATAAAACTGTGTTGCTATAGTTACTGGCGACCCGCTGGGATAGTTGATAATGTTGTTTACTAATTTTAGAGGCCTGACAGGTTATGGGTTCGATCCCCACTCGAAGAAATGAAATATTTAATATTAAATATTTAATGTTTCATTTTTTCGCTCTGGTAATAAAGCAAAAGCGCGGCGTTGAATTCTATCACTCAACACGCAATGCCTCAAATTAGGCGGGAAGTGGGGAACGTAAGTGGAACGAAGTGTCTTAACACTAGGTTCCCAAGTTCCCTCTGCCTACCCTGCCACGTGCGGGATACAGCGTGAAGCTGAGTGAGTGAGTGAGCCATAGCATTAGTGTAAAAATAAAAATGATAATGATACTTTAAATTTATTTATACGTAATTGTTAAATATACATTTTGGCTTTTTCATTTTTCAATAAGAACGATCTTTAACTGAAAAATTACCAACTAACTAATAACAATTTTCAGTTTAAAAATCAAAATTTATCATTTCCCACAATATTTTTCTCAAAGGCATCCTCAGCAATTGTCAATCAACTAATTCTTCCATTTCATATATATGTATGTATGTATGTGTGACAGTACTCGTCCTTGACAACCCTGGGAACTAGCATGTTAG
The DNA here is from genome assembly GCA_018249855.1 of Eueides tales michaeli. Lineage (NCBI taxonomy): Eukaryota > Metazoa > Arthropoda > Insecta > Lepidoptera > Nymphalidae > Eueides > Eueides tales. The sequence continues at coordinate 9,289 of DWMZ01002738.1, read as the reverse complement.
CTTTCATTGAGAATATTTAGACCACTCCTACTCGTGACATCGCCCCGTACTCCGAGGCATGCATCTGATACACTCGGTTTTGCAATACAATTTAGTGACATATACATACATACATGTATGTATATACTCAATGACTTTTGTATATTTTTTTTTACTTTTTGCTTTAATTATTGAGTTGAAAGAGATAAGCAAGGAATCTAGTGTTAAGACACTCTGTTTTAAAAACACTTCAATTCTCCACTTTCTGACGAATTTTGGAAGCATTACGTGCTAATTGACGGTACTCAACGCCGCGCGTATGGTTAGTAAAAGACTAAGAAACAGTAAATAATAGTATAGAATGGGAACCTAAAAATGATAGTATTATCTCATAAATAACTTTACTCAGTATAATTGTGTACTGTACGGGAACATACATACCTTCCCATTCTATACAGCTCTCTTTTGCATTAAGTATTGTGAACCCTTTATTTAAATGTAACTGAGGAACTTTGAAATGAAATTCTATAATTTTTATTATAATTTTCGGATTTTGTAATAACAATAAGCAAAAAGTATATATATATATATATATATATATATATATATATATATATATATATATATATATATATATATATATATATATATATATATATATATATATATATGTATGTATGTATTAAAGACAATATTTAAAATTGTACACAAATGGACTCGAACATGTAATAACAGTAAAAGATAACAAAGTGAGAAAGAATATTTCCGAACAGTTTTCTCATACACTTGCCTCATCGATTGATTGTACAAGACATACAACTGCACCGTTAGGCACAACTCTATATGACGTTAGGTGAGTGAAGCCCGGCCGATACACGCGAACGGGACGATTTTATACGAGCTGTTAGGAAAATGGTCTAATTTCTATATAAATGTAATATCACATACGATGGATCGATAAATAAAGTTATGGTGGACTAGTGACCTGCCCGCGGCTTCGCCCGCTCGTATTAAATTATTTAGTTTAAAGACAATGTCTATTTATACATTGAGAATTAAAATTTTAGCAAAAAGAATAACAGTTTAATAGAAAATTGTTAAATTAAATAGTTTGTATTGACGGATTTTTTTATTTACTTAGCGATTTAAATAAAACAAACACTAAATGTTGAGGGCATGATGCCAATATATAATACAATAATGAATACTGCATTTAAATTTGGCTAGCCGTTTCTGAGATTAGCGCGTACAAACGCACAGATAAACAGACATTCAGAAAAAGGGGACAAAGAGGTTATAATCATCCTGCCTGAGGCCTGTCGTGACGCAGTGGCACAGGCGTGTGGCTGTAACCGAGAGGTTCTGGGTTCGATCCCCAGTCGAGGAAATGAAATATTTAATATTTTCAATTTAAATATTTAATGTTTCATTTCTTCACTCTGGTAGTAATGCAAAAGCGCGGCGTTGAGTTCCGCCACTCAACACGCAATGCCTCAAATTCGGCGGAAAGTGGAATGGACTGTCTTAACACTAGGTTCCCGGGTTCCCTCTGCCTACCCTGCTTTGTACGGAATACAGCGTGAAGAAAAAAAAAATTATAATCAGTATTTCAGCTCCTATTTATACATTAATAAACACCTCCTATAAGACTTTTTTAATAAATCTTTCAAGTACAGACAGTGATCGGTTACAGATATATTATAAGTAGAAATGTACTGTATAAATAGGAGTTTGCCTCTTTTTTCTGCATAGCAGGGTAAAAGTGGCGAAACTCAACGCTGCCTTTTATCTCCCAAATCCTCCAAGTTGAGATAAAACCGTAACTTTAATTTTTAGAGCCTCCAATTCTTTTAAAAAGAAGAAAAAAGATTATTTTTCTATTTTTATCAAATAAATTAAATATATTATCTGTGGTTTCAATATAATTATGTATTACAACTTGTTGCTTCAACAGTAGCTTGTCATGCAATTGATATGCGTACATAAGTAGTTCTCTAGTCCCAATCATGAAGTACAATATTGTTGTGTGTATATCTGTGATATAATAACTTCTAAACAACCAGATAGTTTATATTATTGAAGAAATGACAAGTATATATATATTTATTTTTATAGACCACTTGACAGTCTTATTATGAAAAATATTAATTTAAATTTTTTGTAAATTATTACTTTATTTTAAAATAGGCGTTTTTTGAAATTCTAGGGTTTTTTTTATACAATAAGTAATATATATTTATAACAACATTATTGTGGTCAACCCTATTGATCTTCCATCTCACTCTTACGTATGGCATAATGTGTATTCCGTCTCGCTCTCTTATCACGGGAGTTCGGGAAAGCTATAAATCGCGGGGTGACAACAAGTTAGGTTCTAATTAGGTACCGTTAACTTGGCTGCATGGGCAGTGAGCTGTCGCCTAATACAGAATACTAGTGATGTACCTTAAATTTCTAATAAATCAATGATTAGTGATGTAATCAATTATTGATTTTAAAACTATGGAACCGAAGAAAATTCCTACAGCAGACGGTAAAATTAGATGGCGTTTTGCGTTTTACACTTCAGGCAAATGAAAATACTTTTTTTTTTATAACAATTAAATCGATACTTAAATGAAATATATTAAATATAATTTTGACGTTAATAAAGCATCGTTTAAGTACCTACCATTATTACCTATAAGCTTCCCCCGTAGTCTTTCGTATTCGAATCCCCTACTACTATATTCAACCGGTTTATAATAGCAGTGTTCTCCATTTTTCGCTCATATTTCGAGCCGTTGTGAGTTGCGTTGGTTGCGGAATTGAACGCCGCGCTATGTCAGTATATCAAAGAGAAAAAGAGAAAATATTTAATTTTTTCCGAATGGGAATAGAACCCACACCCGCCCTTTTTTAGCTTCACGTGTATCACTCATATAGCAGGGTTGGTAGAGTGAACTTAAGAACTTAGTTTTCAGACACTTCGTGACATTAAGGCACAATTTCGAGACATTGTTAAGTGGCGGAACTCAACGCCGCGTTCTACCACGCTAATATCAATATATAAAATATATTAAAATTTATTATATTACAGTGTTAACACCACTCAATATCATTATGGCTCGTATAGCGTTATTTCATTATAATTTGCACCGTTAGAGCTAACTAATTGATAGCTCGCCCTTGATCACAATTTATACTGTCTGCCTTGCCATGGTATGTTTTGTTTATTGACTCGCAGATATATAATGTGCTGTGGGAAATTTTGTAAGTGATCACCTCTCTTTGGCTATTAACTAAGTTCAAAAAAGGAGGATTATCAGTTTGACATGTATGTATGTTATTTACAAATTTCTTGTTAACTTAAGGCAGTGAGATGATTCTTTTTGATTTATGGCATGTAGTACATACCAAAGGACCTATTCTTATTCCACATGAAGGATATATTTTTTATTTTTTTTAAGGAGAGAAATATTTTTTAAGAAATTAACGTAGCTGAACTCCAAACTCTCTTTAATTAAACAATATTAAAAACAGGAGTATTATAATCTTTTTCGTATGAAAAATTAAACAATTTTTTAGTCTCATAATAATTGTTCATACATACAAGCGATTGTATGGAATACATTTATTTATTACCATTTTCTCAGGTATTTTGTTAAGTTAATCGTTTCCTGGTGTAAAATAATGCAGAACATATTATATATTTACTTCATACTTCCTCGAGCGTGCGAGTTTTATATACGTATAAGCTAGCTAAAGCAATAGTTACGTCGTTACACCTGAGTATACTAGGTCATAGGCGTAACTTTGTACCAAATTCAAATATATTTTCTTAAAATAAGACGTGACAGGCTTCGTTTTTTTGAACGTCAAACAATATACCACCAGTTCACTAAATTGCCTCAGACCTGAGAAGAACCGGCGCAAGAAACTCAGCGGGACATTTCATTTTTTTACCAAAACAAAATTAACTATGAAAGCAAAATTTCTTTGTAAACAGTTAAAAAAATTTTCATATTAAGCTTTTGGCAGAGATAACCTAAACATTTTCCGTTATTTTAGACTATGTGCGTAATAGGGATCGCGAAACTTAACGCCGCGGTTTGTCTACTTGAGCAAAATTACTGCAAACTCTCTATTTGATTGAACGTAGCTAAAACAATATCTAAAGCAATCTCTATGTTTCTAATAATTATTTTTTTCTATATCCATGTTTGTCATGTTGTGATGTGATGTGTGTGTGCATCATTGTTTGCCAACTAAGTGTTAAGATACTCCGTTCCATTTCTGTTCCCCACTTTCCGCCGAATTCGAGACATTGCGTGTTGAGTGGCGGTACTCAACGCCGCGTTTTGACTTATTACCAAATTGAAGAAATGATAACAATAAATATTTAAATTGAAAATATTTCATTTCCTAAAGTGGAGATCGAACCCACGACCTATCGTTTAGCCACTGCAAACTAAGAATCACTGCAGCTTATAAGATTGGTCGAACCACTTGCTTTATACACACAAATTATTTAAAATACAAAAATATTTTTTATTTAATAATTTCATTATTTACATAGTTCGCATTGGCGTACCTAAACCATAGATATCCATAAAAACTACCATATCTTCCCACTTCATAGGCAAGCATACGCATTGAGCGAACACCTGGCCGATCTTAATTACAGATCTAACGCTTGGGAGTACCCTTTAATTATAGATTATACCAGCTATTACTGTTACTGTGTAACTCAGCTGTGGAATATTTCTCTACTAATGTGACTTAGAACTGCAAAGTTAACCGTTTAAGTTAAATCACAACAGTTAAATGTTGTTATAAATAATACTGGTGTAAGAGAAACTGAGTCTTTCCTTTTAGATTAAAATAGTATTAATGAAATTTTATTGGGTAATTTATATGAAATCTTGATAGAGGTGCTCGTAGCGCAGTGGATCTAGATCTGATTTTAAAAGCGTTGATTGCGAGTTCGATTGCTACTTGAGAAAATTCAGGCAACGTCTTCACAATTGGTCAGTGCGAGGGAACAGGAGGGTCGTCTTGGTTCCCCTTGTTACCCTTCAAGCGTCTGCAAGAAAATCTTCTGCTTTTTAGATATATTTTGTGTGAAAAAGTCGCTCAAATGGCGAGCAAATATATTTTTATTTTTAGCACAAAATAAAAATAAAACAAATATTTAACTGTTTTAGAAATTGACTAAATAACTACGACAGTATTAACATTCAGTTATATAATAACAAAGATAATTTATTGGTTAATTAAATGATCAATTACAAGTTACAAGTTTCATAACGGAGTTAAACGACAGTACAACGATAAGATAACAATACGGTTGTCTAACTTTAATCTATATTTTGTAATACACACAATAATGGCGGTTGTTAGAATTATCTAATGCTTAGTGCCAAATATTTTGTTGTCTCTATTTTTTATCTGTGTTCTATATATATATATATTTTAATAATGTGTCAATCTGTCAAATGGACGTTTATTTATTGCGTCAAAGTTCTCTTTTTTAGTTAATATTTTATAATACTGTTTTTTTTGAAATCTAGATATTTATGTCAGGAAATATTTAATCCCATTTGTTTTCTCATTCTGAAATAATAATATTTTTAATTCACTCACTCACTCAGCTTCACGCTGTATTCCGCACATGGCAGAGTAGACAGAGAGAAATTGGGAACCTAGTGTTGTCACTCCGTGTCGTTCCCCATTTTCCGGCGAATATGAGGCATTGCGTGTTGAGTGGCGGAACTCAACGCCGCGTTTTGCCTTACCTTTAAATTGAAAATATTAAATATTTCATTGTATCAAGTGGCGTTCGAAGCCACAATCTGTCGCGATTGAAGTCCCACGCTAGTGCCCCTGCGTCACGACAAGACTCATTTTTTTATGTATTTTAATACTCAAAAGCTGTTACATGTCATCGGTTATTTGCACCAATAATTCGTTCATTTGCTACGGCAAAGTAAATCACAATCAGGCTACTAACAATATCAATAGTTCACGATATTAACATTAAACTTATCTGAATTTGCTTTATGAGTTATGTCGACCTTTGCTTAATAGTAGGCTTGATCGAGATTCAAGCTTGTATGGCTAAATATTTATAGATACATATATGAGTTTGTGTGTTGGTCTGTTTGCACATTTTTGTTGCAGTCCGAAATTTATATTCTTAAGTCTTAAATTTTAGTTTTTAGAACAGATGTTGTGGCTGAACGGTATTGCTTTTTTAACACTAACGAAGAAAATTGCCTTGAATTCGGTGAAAAGTAGGGAATGGAACGGAGTGTCTTAACACTAGGTTCTCAGGTTCCCTCTATCTAAGTTGGGCAGAGGCACAATCGAGCGACTTCCATGTGGGTTCGATTCCCACCCAAGGGTTCATGCTGGGAAAGGTTCACACTGACTATCCTATTATAACTTAATGCTTAAAAAAATAATTTATATAACTTAAAGCTTAAAAATTTAAAATGTAAAATAAAATTTTACTTTTTTTTCTTAACGTGGTAGGTAAATAATCTAAAACCGACAAAACAAAACATTTAATATTTTATAAAAAAAAAATAACAGATAAAGTAATGATAAAATATATACATATGCAGATAAATGCTTGTACAAATAAAGCACTCTCAACCGATGCGATGCTCAATGGTCACATTCCGATACAATGTTTGGCATCGTTTACATTCGATTTATGCAATCGATGTTATAATCGAGACAATGCTGGTATTGTAATGGGCGATTGTTTACTTCTTATTATTACTAATGTGTCTAGATATGTTTGTTTATGTCCGATGTCGCTGGGTTTTGTATTTTCTATATACCCTTAACTTGAGGCCTGACGTGGCACAGCGGCACGAGCGTGTGACTGTAACCGACAGGTTGTGGGTTCGTTCCCCACTCGAAGAAATGAAATATTTAATATTTTCAATTTAAATATTTAATGTTTTCATTACTTCGCTCTGGTAACAAGGCAAAACGCGGCGTTGAACTCTGCCACTCAACATGCAATGCCTCAAATTCACACAACTAGGTAGACAGAGGGAACCTGGGAACCTATTGTTCACCCACTTCCGTTCTCTGCTATCTGCCGAAGTTTGGAAGCATTGAATGAACTCGACGCCGTGCTTTTACCAGAAGAAGGAAACGAAAATATTAAACATTTTATTTTCTCGAATGCGTCATTATATTCGCACGCTTACACTACAACTGGCTTAGTCATTTGTAAGATAATAACATAAATTTGAGTAATAGCATGTATGCAAAAAAAGAAATAGCATACACGTGCCACTACAATCACAATTAATTTTGTGGCAATCAGAAAGTAATTTGCTATAAAAAGAAACGTAACAATACACAAAATTTAGTATCATTCAAGATTGGTGGAAAGCCTCAATGTGACTGGCGTTTCACTTTCATTGGGTGCGCGTGCGCCGGTGCATGACGACGCAACCATCACTCCGTTTTGTTTGCTAGATTTCACTACTTGCCAGGTGTTAGTAGACAGTTTCACCAAATAATCTTTTCTTTTTTTTTATTGCCTAACATTTTATCCCGCACATGACTGGGTAGCCAGAGGGTACTTGGGAACCTAATGTTTAGGCACTCCGTTCCAACTAGACACTTCCGTTTCCCAATTTCCGCCATTGCGTGTTGAATGGTGGAAGTCAACGCTACGCTTTGCCTTATTACCAGAGCGAATAAAATGAAATATTCCTACATACTACTTAATACATCATTTCCTAGAATGGGGATCGGACCCACAACTTGTCGCGTTTAAAGTCGCTCGATTATGCCACTGCACCTGAGAATTTAGTGTTAAGACACTCCGTTCCATTCCCTACTTTTCGCCGAATTTAAGGCAATTTTCATCGTTAGTGTTAAAACGTTGTTTTTTTATTATTTATATATATATACATATTTTGAAATAAATCCTATATTATATAGAAACAGAAGGAATAAATGACAACATCCAAAACTAAATTCAAATAACTAAGCCAAATGTACCAAATACTGGTATAATAATTTCCTGTGTACGAATACGTCGAATGAATTATATATATATATATATATATATATATATATATATATATATATATATATATATATATATATATATATATATATATATATATATATAGTTACAAATATCATTTGTGAAAGCTACTATAGCTTTTATCGCCTAGTTCTAAGAATGAATATCGGTAAGCTGTGTGTGTTTGCAATGTCTTAATCAGCATTCTAATTGGAGAAGAAAGTCGATATTACTGTAGCCCGTAGTTATGGCAGTGTTAGCTATAAAGTGGGCTACCTAAATAATGAAGTTGCTATTAATATTAAGTATGTTGTGGCGCAGAGGCACGAGCGGGGCAAGCGTAAATGCGACAGGTGGTGGATTCGATCTCCACTTGGATTCGATCACCATCAAACACGCAATGCCTCAAATTCGGCGGAAAGTGGGGGAACGGAAGTGAAACGGAGTGTCTTAACACTAGGTTCCCGGGTTCCTTCTGTCTACCCTGCCTCGTGCGGGATACAGCGTGAAGCTAAAAAATATATATATATTCTTTTCTTTCTATTTGCTCTAGTAACTTATTACTATAACCTTACTGAATCGCGGTGTTGTGTTCTGCCACTCAAAAGACAATACCTCTGATTCGGAGAAAAGTGGAAAAGGGGACGAAGTGTTAAGACACTTCGTTCACTAGCACCTAGCACTAGGTTCCCAATTCCCCTCTGCTTGCCTGCCATGTGCGGGATACAGCGTGAAGCTAATGAAGTATCATTACAACACGATTTGGTCTCTGTCATGACGTTCGAAGTTTTTAATTTGTAATTTCGTAACGATTGAAAATCATTTAATTTAAAATATAGGCATATAATTTTATTTGCATATTATTATTCTAAATCCTATTTTATTTTAAATATTTTATGTTCCAAATAAACTGAAAATATAAAAATGTTATAAGGTACATTGACACTTAATTACATTATATTGAGAAATATACTCGTCATACTCCATAGTATTATCGTAGTTAAATTTTTAGTTATTAGAATACTAACAGTAACAATTTCATTCGATATGTCCTAAATAAAACGCATAGAACATAGAACACTTTGACTCTCCATTAGGGACCCTAAACGGTAATTATGTACAAGTTTTTACGGCGGACTCAGTACCATTATATAATTTGCCATACTTAATTGGTTCCGAGAACGTGACATGTAACGCGTAAAAAATCCGACGAGCACTGACGCTTCGGCGAAAGCACCATAATTCATACAGCATGACTAACGATCGGGT
>DWMZ01002737.1:0-13676 GCA_018249855.1 Eueides tales michaeli | reverse complement strand
AAAAAAAAAAAAAAAAAGAAAGAAAAAATATATCGGCTTACTGTACTATACATATGAGGGATACTTCAACTACTAGATAAAAGTACTCGTATATCTCATGAGATGAAAGGCAGCGTTGAGTTACACTAATTAATTACTGTGTACTCATTATATCTCTATTTTAAATGAAATACAAAAAATAAATTAGTACACCTAGTGATTAGTTCACCAGGTTTTTTGATATCTTTATAAATATAGAAGTTATGAAAAATTAAGATAAAATAGATAATTGAATTATAAAAAAAATACAAAATATATAAAATAATAAAATTACAGTTTTTATTATTAACTAAAACGTGACGTCATATGCTTTGAGCATTTTTCATTTTACACTATTAGTATTATTCATAAAAAGCTGCATTACCATTAAAAAACTTCAAAAAGCTTTCAAATGAACTTATTCGCTTTAAAAGTTAGCTTCAGTTGATCTAAATGTATTAATTTTTAAGTAGTGAAAAATATCCAAAGATTTAAATGTGTTTTTAAATCTTTAGATATTTACATAAGTTTTTATATTATTATTTATTTATTTTTAGCTTCACGTTGTACACAAGCCTAATGTTTAATCTTTCCTTTTTCCGTTGAAGTTTCGCAATATTGTGTGTTGTGTGGCGGAACACGTCATATGTTGTCTTGTTACTAGGGCGAGAAAAATATTGTATTTCATAATATTCAAATTAAACGAAATAATGACACAAATATAATAATATAATATTACGATTATGACCAAAAATGTAACTGAGAGAGAGATTTTCATGACACAGTGGGAGAAAATTTGACTCTAAATGCGATGCTAGTGGGTTTACAATTATATCAATTGTTTTCGTTTCCACACCCAGTTAAGCCGATACGCGGTATTGAGTTCCGCAACTATACTTGCCTGCCATGCCATTAAGAAGACTTTATATAAAATATCAATACAAATATATCTTAAATACGTAAGAATTGTCTGATAAGCCACTCCGCTCTCTCTTCTCATCAATGTAACTTTTAATTGGGTAAGGAATTTCTTTGGGTAGAGGATTTTTGAAAAATCTCCCTACAGAGATGCTAAAAACTTTAGCAAGTTGTAATAATTGGGTTATTTGGTCTGAGCACTTAGACAGATTCTAAGAGGAAAGGAAGCGGGCTTTAACCCGCGGCGTTCAATTTTTATACGTTTTCTAAATGTTTATATTTTCATTATTTTTGTATCCATTTCAGCTTACTAAACGCAGTGTTGATTGCCAAATACAAACTAATAATAAAAAAAATAAAGAAAATAAAACTCAATAAAAAAATAAGAGTAACCTGATTTTGGGGAACAAAATGTAGGATGTTTACTAGGTTCCCTCTGTCTTACAAATATAAAACTCCTAAATATAAAGTATTATTGCCTTACATTTTTTGATACCCATTTTATGTCGTGTCCCGCAAAACTGAGATTTCCTTCAAGTGGACCCTCGTCAGTTTCATTCATCAATCTTCTCAAATTAGTTCATCCGTCACGTAAGAATGAATCTACGTCAAATTCCAATCGTTTAGTACCGTTAATTGATGGGTGCTCTGTAAAGTTTTCTAGTGAAGTTTTTTTTAGCTTCACACTGTATTCTACACATGGCAGGATAGGCAGTGGAAAATAAGGAAACTCGTGTTTAGACACTCCACTCAGTTTCCCACTTTCACTTTACATTCAACACGCATTGCCTCAAATTCGCTGGAAAATGAGGAACGGAACTGATTTTCTTATATATTTTAACTTAAAATTTTCATTTTAGGAACTAATAGTAGTAGTATGGATGATAGTAGCACCAGCTCGGGCCATGTTCCACTACCCTACTAGAGATAACAACATGTTGGTCTGTGACTCGTGCGTTGTCGCGTCGTACATGATTGCCTTCTTTTACCCAATCGTACTGATTGTGATATGCACCGTGTACGCTGTCCTCACCAGAAAGATACCTGAAGCGTTTAATGAAAGTAAACATGTAGATAAGTCTGATTTTTATAATTATTCCTGTTTTTTCAGCTTTTGCACTGTATGACGGCAGAGGGAACTTGAGAACATAGTTTTTAGACACTCCGCTCCGTTCCTCACTTCCCGTCCATCATGTTAGAAACTATGTTATAACGTTAGTTACAGTTAGTAAATAGCGTTATTAAATATTTTTGTATTAAGCTTTCGTAAGAAGCTATTTATGGCTCATGAATACAAATTCATAATTGTAAGCGTGGCAAGTTGTGGGGTCGATTTCAATTTGAGGAAATAAAATATTTAGTATTTTAATTTGTTCACTCTGGTAACAAGGCAAAGAGCGGTGTTGAATTGGCTCAAATTGGGATACGAAAGTGTCATATAGGGAACGGAATATTTTAATACTTGGAACCATTGGAATTTCTTGAATAGTTCCTAAAGTTTAGATACTTACAGCTTGATGCTTTTCTCCGTATAGGCGAATATAGTGCTAAGAAATTTTCTGCTACAAAAATTGGGAAATAAATATTACCAATATTACCATTAACGTATTAATGAGGTCTGTCGTGGAGCAAGGGCACAAGCGTGTGTTTTTAAACATGACAGAGAGTTGGTTCTATCTCCATTCGAAGAAATATTAAACATTTTCAATTAAAATATTTAATACAACTAATCTGGTAACATAGCAAGTTGAGTTGAGTTTCGCTTGTATAGAAGCGGAAATAAACGCTGCGCTTGCTCAACGCAATGCTTCAGGCGGAAAGTGGGAAACGGAACGGAGTGCCTTGACACTAGGCATGATCCCTCTGCCCACTCTGTGCCCTGTATCCATATGCAAGTGAACAGAGTGAAGCTGAAAAAATACCATTAACAAAGCGGGAAAAGTACATAATCCACACTCACTACAGTTGTGTTTACAATAAGTCGCGCAGACGCGGCACAAGCGCGTGACTGTAACCGACAGGTGTTAATATTAAATATCTCATTTTATCGAGTGGGGATAGAACCCACAGGATCCCCACTCGATAAAATGAAATATTTAATATTTATAATTTAAATATCTAATGTTACATTTCTTCACCCTGGTAATAAGGCAAAAGCGCGGCGTTGAGTTCCGCCGGCGTGTCTTAACACTAAATTCCCAAGTTACCTTTGCCTACCCTGCCATGTGCGGGATACAGCGTGAAGCTGAGTGAGTGAGGGCTTCATTTTTATACATTTAATTATACGTTAATCGTTAGTTAATTGAACACTAAATATATATTGAAATTCAAACATTTTTGTTTTGTTTCCCATTTACTTAAAAAAAACACTTTGCTTTTCAAAAAATCTATTTGTTTTTTATAATGAGATTTGAGTGAGTTGTAGTGCGATCGTTTTAATGGACACTTTCTTTCCTTAGTGTAGATTAACACTTTAAAATATGAAATATAATACAAAAATATTTTAAAATATCAAATATAATATAAAAATATGTTTATTTCATATAATGTAACAGGGTGACAATTTCTAATACATATTTTTATAAAAAATACAATTAATCTTAGTCAGTATAGAGACATCTATCTATAATTCATTCATATTAATTTCATTCTCTACTTTCGTTTCACAAAGAAACTAATCCATTAATTCACGTAACTCAAATTATAATGAATGACTGGACGTATTAGGTATTCTTTAGGTACTCTTTTAATTTTAAGCTCATTACTACTTTATATTTATTTTTACTTTACGCTGTATCATAAGGACATAGCAAGGATAGGCAGAGGGAACTTGAAAACCTAATGTTAAGACACTCCTTTCCTTTTTGCATATGATAATGTTTCAAAAGTAAGTAAAGCGCAGCTTTGAGCTTCATAACTCAAGACGCAATGCCTCAAATCCGGTGGAAAGTGAGAAACGGAACGGAGTGTCTTAACACCAGGGTCTCTAATTCTTTCAGCCTACGGTGTCGTGTGAAGTCTCCTAGTTTTATTCTGTGTACCCGCATATAAGTTACCCATCTTAGTATTTTTTCTTCATGATCCTAAGTAAACGGGAAATGTTCGCCAAAAACAAAGCATAAATAATGTACCTTGATTATGTTGATTATGTTACATTGGAAATTTGTAAAGCTCAAACTTAAATAGCTAATAAGCTCAATATTTCTGGTTTTTCTGTTCGTTGTACCGATCCTAAAAACTATGTGAAACTACTGTAATCCTATTATGCGGTAGCTGCATTCTAAAGAATAAAATGGTTAGTAACACGTTACAAACGTGTAAATTTATAGGCAAAAAGAAACTGTTTGTAAAAATTTCAAGTAAATTTGTGGTTTTAGGAAAACGTTTATGCAAATAGTTATGTAAATATAATAAACTAGCGATCCGCCCGAGGCTTCCTCCGCTTGAATTTCACTATTTTATTTATTAATTTCAACTACTTTCTTGTTCTAATGACATTAGTGAAGAAGAAGAATTGATTGAGATGAAGATTTTATAAATATATTTTTGAAATCTTTGTGTTCTTAAATGTTTTGGATTTTTTTAATGCGGCGATCTGTGGCCGACTACATGGTTATGGCTACAATTTTATATAAAATGACATGATTTTACTATGTACTAATGGACCCGTGCAGTGTATTGAAAGGTACTTACAGAAAAGTCTTTAAATATTTAAGTATGGTTATTTATACTATAATACATTCAATACATCACTATTTTTAAGTGTAAGTCCTATCAAAAAAGGGGTCAACAGTCTTGGAAATTAATCCCCACAAGCAAAAAGACTGACAGACTCAAAAAAAATTAAAATTATTTGTCTGGGATTTAGTATCGTATAAATAGCAATATTCGTTTAGAAAAACATGGTCATTTTGAAATCATCACAAAACTTTTATATCATTTTTTCAATCACTATACTAACAAAATAAACATAAAAATAATTATAATAATTACATTAATCGACTCTACGCATTTAGACGTGATAGTTACGGAAATGACGGCGATGTGGAACAGATGGCGATAATGAAAGCTTAAATGTAACCGCGTCATTAGCTACTTAATAACTTAACTAATGAATCGTAAATACTGTGTGTTTTAATATGTATGTATGTGGTATTACTGGAACACTACTTTATACGCTTGCTTTAATATAGAATATTAAAAATATTTAATATTTCATAGTAAATGTTATTTATTATCCCAGACGTAATTTGGCGGCGTTTAGTTCCGCCACTCAACATGAAATTCTCCAGACTTTGATGGAAAGTGGGAAACGGAAGTAATTTGTGCCCTATGACTATGACCCCTATTATTTACGGGATATAGTATGAGACCGAAAAAACTTTTTTTTTCTAGTAGACAAACTTCGATGTTGATTTTTCATCAAATAAATACGTAATGACACAATTTGGGTGATAAATGTTATTTAAAATATTAGGTATATTATCTTTGATTTTCGCGATTTCAAATGAAATAATTTAAAACGGATTAATCGCGTATATTGGATTTTAAGCATTTTTGGAAACCCGACATTTCGAACAGTGTACAGTAAGTACGTACACTTTACAGTAGTCCGTGGTCACGGGTAGACTGAGGTGGCATTCATCTGTCAGTTGACATAATTATTATATCAAACTACCGCCAACGATTTCTTATTTGCCTCGCGTACTGCCTAGGATTCTTGCAGAATGAGCTCATTGTATCTGGTCCTCTGGTGTGGTGTGTTTGAGACTTTAATTTTTTTTAAAGTGGATGCCAGGTGTTAGAATATTTCCAACCATCCAACAAAATCGAATATATGCGATTAATCCGCTTAAAATTGTTTCATTTAAAAATACTAGCAGTAAGTTGGCGGCGTTGAGTTCCGCCATTCAACGTAATGCCTCCAGAATACTTTTGATAAACGAGGAACGGTATAAGTATCATCTGCCAACCATACTGCACAAGAAAAACAAAAGTAATGTGTTATGAAAATCCCCGACACCAAAAACCTCTCCCACATCTTCATGAAGTGCTTGTACCTCTTAAACTGATATTACGATTTTGTAATTCATGAGAACCACACTGGTGAACTAATTTCAAAATTACAATAAAAAAGGACATACTGTGCCATAGATAGACAGACAGGTCACAGATACGAGTATAACCTCTGTTTTTACGTCGCTGGTAAAAAAAAAGTTTTACATTTACGTTATATATATAATTATATTATACATATTATCAATATAAAAGGAAGGAGAAAATGAAATATTTGATATTTTCAATTTTTCGCTCTGGTGACAAGACTAAGCGCGGCGTTGAGTTCTTCCACTCCACACGCAATTCCTCAATGCATCAAATTCGGCGGAAAGTGGGGAATGGAACGGAGTGACTTAACACTAGGTTCCCAAGCTCTCTCTGCCTACGCTGCCATGTGCGGGATACAGCGAGAAACTGAGAGAGAAATATAACAGTATAAACAATTCACCAAAATCTGTAGTACATGAATAATTTATCGTATAGTTAATTTAGTTAGGACCTTGGGAAGTATCGTCGTTGGGTGTAGTGATAAGAGCGAGCTCTAAACGACATTGCGTATTGAACGCCTATCCAATTTGTATGGCCACTTTAGCGAAAAATTGTATCACTCGACAGCTGGCTATCTCAGCAGTGGAGGGATGTTTGTGTGTATATATATGTATGTATGTATGTATATACAGACCTGATTGATAAATGTTTTTATTTGTTTTTTTTTTTGGATTTTTTGAGATAAACACTGTATCCCTCATATCATAAGGATAGTATATAATATTAATAATAGTTTTTAAATTGACATATTTTTTTTATTCAATAACCAATTTTAGTTAAGCTAACACTGAATATTGAAGATTGCCAAAATATATTAGTAAAAACTGCATTCAAACCTGGTCAGCCGCGTCTGAGAGAAACGCGCGCACAGACAGATAAACAGAGAAGAAATACTATTATGGGCCCTATTACATTAACTAAAAGCCCCTTATTTAGACGTTACAGACAGATTTATTATAAGTATAGATTACATATGCATTTGATGCGTTATAAGCATGAAATGTAGTAATAATCTTCAGATAGCGGTGGTGGTAAAGTGATAATTGGCAAAACTTAGTGCTGCATTTTTTCTATTACATGACATTAATTTCCCCTCATTGGAATCAAATTCCTAATCATCACGTTAATATACGTAGTGCCGCTGCGCCACGATGGCTTCCGCAAAAAAAGGAAAAATTTTATTCAGAATTTTTTATTACAAAGTCGTCCCACATTCGACCAAAATAGACACATATTTTTATATTCATATTTTTTTATCAAATACCTCAATAAACGAAACCATAGACAAACTGCCATAAAATTTAATTAAAAACATAATTCGTACTCGACCTTACATTCGTTTGTTTACTTATGATTTCGTTGAAAACAAACGACTTAAAAGGGATTCCCCGAATTTCGTCAGCTAAAGTAATTTTTTGTTGCTTAATTAAAGTCACATAGCAAGATGGATATAAATTGGCTTAGCGTTAAGTTATTGGTTCTTTAAATGTAATGACACGTTTCTCCGGTTTGATAATAGAGGCGTGGCGTTGAGTTCGGACTCTGTAACCGCGTGGAGAGCCTAATAATTAGATTTTTTGTTTATCTTACTACATACGATGATATTTTTGGTTAGCATTTCTCGAGCAAGGTCACCAGGAAAAATGAAGAGATCTGGGCAAGATATGCCCAGATCTCTTCATCTCACATTTCGCGTCTTACATTGTCATCAACCTCTTTATACGAACCCTTCGTGGGTCCGCATGCCTCCTCTTTTAAACATGACCTTTCTCCAATATCATCAATACTATGTTTTTGAAAGTCAAACGAGATCTCCCAGTACCCCTCTTACTCGTAATTTTTTTTGTCATTCTGTCATCACTCATTCACTCATTGGCATGCCTAAACCACCTTAGCAGGTTCTTTTATTACCTACGATTCTGTGTATGCAATCAGCTTCTTCATCGGGTATGCAATCAGCTAAAGTAACACCGCATATCCTACTAAGATAGAATCAAATCTTCATAGCAGTAATATATTTTTTATTCTTCTTTTAATAGCCGCGTTTTGCTGTCGTATAACAGCTTCAATTCCAATTCTTCAAACCTATACAATGGTCAATCATTTATCTGTGCCGCTGGAAGCAAGACACCGTTGACTCTGTTACCAGCAGCGATACGCCTTACCGCATCCTTATTTCGTTTGTATCGTCTCTATTAATTATACTTTCCAGATATACTTATAGTTATGACGTTGGTGACGACATTAATGCTATGGCGGAATTTAATCTTAAATTAAGTAATTGGTTATGAATAAAGTAATTATGTTAAACTGTGAACTGATTTATTGGAATCTATTTACAGAAACACCATCGGATATAACAATTGTACATACTGTTTGTTAATAAACGTTTTTTTATGTGTTTTTTTTTAAATTAAACTATCGTGATGCAGGTGCTCCATGGTTTAAATAAGTACGGGCAATAAATTTCATTTGGTATCTCCATTAGTGCTGAATTCGGATAAAAGTGAAGTAGTGACTGAATATTGATATCGGCTCAAAAAAATGCTTTACATTCAAAGAGTTCAATACTTCAAAAAATGAAAGGATTATTAAACAAAACTAAGAAATAAACAAAAGCGCATTACCGGAACGCCATTTCAGGTCGTAAATGTAGAAAACAGAGCATCCGGCTTACAATTCTTTGTTAGCTGTATGACATATAGCCAATATCCAATTCGTACTTTCACGTGTTCCAAAACAGGATATATCGGCAGTTAGCATTATTTATAGATGATTACACTGTATATAGATTATTAGAACATTGTATTTTCTCGGCATATTTTTTGGTTTAGCCTTCTTTTTTACTTTCTTTATAGATGAGATTAAGTTCTGTATTTTTTGGATTTACGCTGTATACTGCACGTGGCAGGCAGAGGGAACTTGGGAACTTTTTACGATACTTATTTCCAATTAAAATACTTCGGTTTCCAATTTTTTGCTGAATTTAATGAGAAGCAATTTGAGTGACGGAACTCAACGCCGAGGTCGAGGTCGGCTCGTTTCCATGGCAAATAAATTAAAATATCAAATAAATGAAAATATAAAGATAAGAATATATATTACTTACGAAATGTAAGTTTAAATTTGATATATGGAGGGATGTCGCTGTTGACAACAGATAAAGTCGGAACTAAGAAGTGCCAGATGCGCAATTTGTCTTCTTAAACGAAAAGCCTCACTTCCACCATTTAAGTTATTTGATCGATTATCTCAATTCTTCAATAATGTATTCAGCGCTCATTTTTTATGTTGTTTTCTGTTGTTGCCTGTGTGGCTCAAGGGTACAACCGTACGTAAGTAGGACAAGTTTTAATTCAATTCCCATTCAAGGAAATGAAATATTTATTATTTTCTTTTTTTCGTTCAGGTAACTCTACCTTAAATGACAACCAACAAACATAAATGCCTTAAATTTGGAGGAAAATGAGGAAAAGTATTGTTTCAATGGAAACAGAACGTCTTAAGACTAGGTTCCCAAGCGCGGGATACAGTGGAAATTCTTATACGCTTGTTACAATGGTGAGAACTTATGGCGTAGTTGGTCAGAGCGCTTGAACGGAACCAAGAGATGCAGGTTCATGTGATTGTTAAGCGTGGAATTACACTTTAAAAATTATAAATATATTTAATAAATACCATTTCAAACTATAATTCCAGCAAATTGTCTTTGGGTGGCGCAAATTTGTAAAAATCTCCGTACAGAGATGCTGACAACATAAACAAGTTGTAACAAGCGTATAAGAATTTCGATGTAGTTTGATGAGAACGTATGGCTTAGTTGGTCAGAGCGCTCGGATGGTTTTCAAGAGGCGCAGGTTCAAATCCTGTTACGTTCAATTTTTTATACGTTTTTAAAATAAACAATGTCTTGTTCATAATTTACGATAACAAAATATTTATATTTGTCTCATAAGAAAAAGATCATATAGAATGTTCTACACGAGAATTTAGGGCGTCGATATCAAAACGATCATCTTTCGTTTATACTTGTACCGATCAATTCACTTAATGGCTTAATAGTGGAGGGCTTCAATCAACATCACGAGAGGCTTGACTATTGGGTCAAGAACCGGATATAGAATAGACAATAGTTTGAAACAAATTTGGAAGTATACGGTAAGGTTACATAAGGTTCCACAGTTTCCTATAGTACTTAATGGCCATAGTGGTAAAATTAAGAAATTGGTTGGTAGCTTAAAAGCAAAAAAATAAAAATTTATAGCTTATACATAATAGGTTTTTATAGATGTACATTTCATTTGTTTAGCTTTACATTGTATCCCGCACATGGCAGAATAGGTAGCGGGGACTTGGGACTTGTGTTAAGACATTAAATAGAGACAATAAATACTTAAATTAAAAATATTATTTTTTTATTTTCTCGAGTGGGGATCGAACCCACAAGCAGTCGCGTTTACAGTCAAACGCTGGGCCCTGCCTTTTATGCTATTTCCCTTTTCTAGGTTCTCTCTATTTTTTCTGATCTTTCTCATTTCTTTCTTTCTCAGTTTCCCTCTTCTGACTTAGCTATGAGCAGGATACAGCGTGACAATAAAATAAAATTTTGTAAATAACATACATACCTTTAGCACGAGGCTTGGTGAGTAGCTTTTGGAATATGTTGTCATACGCCCCTTTGCTTGCCATACCGGAGTCTTTTATTAGCTTCACTTTCACAGCTATACCGATGCCGATACGTGCTAAAAGAGCTTCAAGTTCTTCGAAAGCCTGAAAAAAAAAATGTTTGAATATCTTTTTTTTTATTTGGATTTGGATTATATTGTTCTTAATTTTTTTTTATAATAATATATTTATATTAATTAGTCTTAATATTTCTCGAAAATCCAGTCGATTACACTTAAAAAGTTGAGGATAGGTCTTTTAGGATGAATAGGATATCAGTAAGACATGATTTATCGATAAGAGATGAAATAAGAGATAGAATCTTTATTCTCTAGGGATCTCTTAAGCAGGGCTTTGACCCTACTGAAGCAGAAAAATGGATTTTTTCTCTCATAAAATTTCAACAAATAATAAATAATGAAAACCTATGACCTGGATTTGAAGCCACATTTGATACATTGGTTTTTAAATTTTATTATTTATTATTCAAATAGAATTTTTCAAATTTTTTATTTGATCTTTCATTTAGAAATATATTTTTTTCTAACTATTTTCAACAATAAAAGAAATTAAACGACATATAAGAGCTTATAGTAAAAGGTAAAATTTACGCTCAAAACGAAAAGCCTTTTTACTCAAATATGACAACTTTCACACCTGTTTTAATAAAAATATAAAAGCTAAAACAGACAAATGAATAAAAAAATGTAGAGATGTCTATATGATGACGTGACAAAGGAGTATTGTATGTTGACGAGTGACTCTATTGTTTGCGCCATTTGAGATTTTGATGTGGTTTTTGTTAATTATTTGTTCTCTCATGTTATTAATGTCAGAAACATAAACAGAAATATGTAAAAACTATTTTTATATTCTACTCTGATTTCTCTGCGCCACAATAAGCCTCATAATACTTTATACCTAGACTTAATTCATTTAAAATTCACATATGTATGCAATAAAATATTTAAATTTGATTTGACAAACAGATATATATACAAATTATTCTGGATGACCGCTACAATATTAGTTGTGTATGACAGTGAAGTAATTCATATCGACAGCTTCGGATTTATGGGTTTGTTTGAAACGCTTCGCAATTTAACGTTTTAACTTTCATCTTACAATGCAATTTTAACTACAGAATATTTTGAATATCATTCAAACTTAAATATTCTGTAGTTAAAATTATAATATGTTCTGTAGTAGTGAAACTCAACTTTGCGCATTACCAGAGCGAAGAAATGAAAACATTTAATTTAAAAATATTAAATATTTAATTTCCTCGAGTGGGGATCGAACCTACAACCTGTCACTTTGACAATCACACATTTGTGCCACTGCACCACGACAGGCCATATAGAGAAATGAATACAATAGAAATATTGCCTTAGAAATAAACAACAGATGTTATTCATTACATTATGAAAATTACTAGCGAATGCCTCCATTGATTGTAGAATAATGTACCATTGTTAACGAGTTAGAGCAAATTGATTTAGCAGGAATTAAGGTGTTTATGTATGTTTGAATTGGTCTAAATATTTTGATGTGCATTGTTGTTGGTTAAAGATTATGTTGTAAATAAGTAGTTAGTTCTATAGATTAATTAACTGCTTCATTTATTTTTAGTTTTTTTTAGAAGAGGCAGAGGGAACCTAGAAGTTTAACGTTACGACACTGTTTCTATTATAGTAATTCTGTTCTTTATATTCCGTTGAATTCTTCATGCAATGTTAAATGGCGGGCAAACTGTAACCCATTTCCTCATTACCAGGGCAAAGAAAAAAAAAATTGCATTTCCTCATTTGCTAAAGAAATCCATAATCGTCACGTTACAGTAGCACGCTTGTGTGAAAAAAAAATAATTCAAAAATTCTGTGTGAACGGGGAGACCATCGTGTGCCAGATAATAATCTGACACTTTTTGACTTTTAAAATATTAAGTATTTTCATATCCCCAAGTAAGACTTGGGGGAAAGAGAATACTTAATATTTTAGTTTTCTCACTATATAGTAAAGTCAAATTGCGGCGTTAAATGTAAGGGAAAGGCAAGTGTCTTAATGGAAACGGAATATCTTTATATTAGGTTTCTTCTGCTTACTATGCTACGTACAGGAAACAAGGTCAAACTTTAAAATAAATTAAATAATAAAGTTAAATTTTAGAAATAAACTATTTGTAAATAACTAAGCTTTAATAGGCAAGTAATATAAAGGGCTTTTCCGCTCGACTTGTATGAGATTACAATCGACTTTCGCAGTACTTACAGCAGGAGCCAATAAATAAAATACAGACGACAGCATGTTTCTACTTTATATTGTCCCCAGAGTATTGTTTGTGGAATTGATATTGTCAACTTAAATAAGATACCTATGACATTTTAAGCTGTAATGGCGCAGAGACTTAAGCGTACGACTGTAAACGCGACAGGTTGCTGGTTCGAGGATCTCTCGAGGAAATTATAATTCATATTTTCTTTTCTTTTTGCTCTAGTCATAAGGTAAAGCGCGGCGTTGATGATCCAGTTCAACACAGAATACTTTAAATTCGGCGAAAAGTGAACAATAGAATGGAGCGTCTTAACCTTAGATTCCTAAATTTTGTCTGCCTACCCTTCCATAAGCGGGATACACCGTGAAGTTGTCCAATAACAATATAGCAATTTTATTTAAAATTTTAATCGTGTATGATAGTAAGCAAAGGAAGCGTAATTCGATTTTCAAGATCTTGTTTGTTGAGTGGCCGAATTAAACGCCATGTATTGTCTTCTTCTCAGAGCGAGAAAATGAAGAAAATTTAAAATAAATTAAATAATGAAGTTAAATTTTAGAAATAAAGTATTTGTAAATATATATATATATATATATATATATATATATATATATATATATATATATATATATATATATATATATATATATATATATATATATATATATATATATATATATATATATATATATAT
>DWMZ01002736.1:0-13678 GCA_018249855.1 Eueides tales michaeli | reverse complement strand
ATAGTGGAAAACACATCAAGTGATAAGGCTGTTATCGGCCTCTCCATACTTTTCCATGTACATTCAAGTAATTATAAAGTAAATAATCCATATATAAGGGTAAGTAAATATGTTTAAATATAGCATCTAAAATGTATTTTTACTCTTTTTAAAGTAAGAAAAATACTAAATTTAAAAACGTATAAAAATTTGAACAAAGCAGGATTTGAGCCCGCGCCTCTTGGAATCCGTCCAAGCGCTCTGACCACTAAGCCGTTCGTTCATCTAAAACGTATTTTTTTTATTTTTTTAATTTTAACCTTCTTGTGGGTTCGATCCATATTCAAATAAGTTTTTAATATATTCAAATGAAATATTATATATTTTCATTTCTTCGCTCTGGTAACAAGGCAGGCCCAGCGTTGAGTTACGCCACTCAACACGCAATGCCTAAAATTCGGTTGAAAGTGGAGAACGGAACGGAGTGTCCTATCACTACGTTCCGAGATCGTCTGCCTACTCTGTCACGTGCGGGAGTACAGCTTGAACCTGAAAGCTTATAAGGCCATGGATCAAGTGTTGTGAGACAATATTGGATTGTAAATGCGCTGGTCGTTAGTTCGATCTCTGCTTGAGGTAATGTATTACTTTTATTTCCATGCTGTGGTAAGGTAGTGTGTCGTTGAGTTTCACAATTCAACACACGGACAATTTAGGACAAAATTCTGTTGGAAACTTGAGAATTTGTTTCTGATAATAGACATAATCTGATTGACTTGGTATTTGCGGGATACAAACGTTAATGTAAGAAAAAAATATTTTTTCGCTCTGATAACGAGGCAAAATGGCGGCAATGTGTTTCCCCACTTAACACATACAAATGCCCTTAATTCGCCGGGAAGTGCGAATCTTAATAGAAACGGAGTGTTTTAAAATAAGGTTTCCAACTGCCGTCTGCCTTATTTGACACGTGTGGGAAAAAATAAAAATACAAATGATCTTAATTAATTACTCCAAATTTCCTTTATATCCAAGCAAAGTGTCTAAAATTTGATTTTTCATCAACAGGTGCCATTAATAGCCCCCAAAAATAAAATTAAGTTTCCGACCAAAATCGAAGAAACGTTCGGTGAAAACATCAATCCGGATATATTCTTTCGTAATATAACTGGACAAGACGAAAGTTCCGTAATCAAAGTATTGCTCCTGAAAGAAGGAAAAGAGAACCCGGTACTAGCGGCGACGGTCACCATGCCGCCCACTGATCCACTGATGATACCGTACGATAAGATACAGAACGCAAATGATTTTAAACAAGACGTTATTAATGTGGATTGATATTTGAAATTTATATTTTAAAATATTACATATTATTATGATGTGTTAAATTAGTTTTTTTCTGTATTTGCACACATGTGTGGTTTGTGAGGTCACATATGTGGATGTGATATCACATATGTGTATTTGAGATCACATGTGTGTATTATAAGATCACATTTTTAGATGTGTGATCACATGTGTGTATATAAGATCACATTTGTAGATGTGTGATCGCATGTGTGGATGTGAAATAACATGTATGAATGCGAGATCACATGTGAGGATATGGGGTCACAAGTGTAGATACGAATTTGCACGAATGGATGTGAAATCACGCGTGTGCTTGTCATATCGAGACACATGCACATTTGTGTAAATTGTATTTCCTTTTCAAATTTATTCATATGTCATACTCAGCTTCACGCTGTATCCCGCACATGGCAGCGTAGGCAGATGGAACTTGAGAACCTAGTGTTAAGACACTCCGTTTCAGTTCCGTTCCCTACTTTCCACCGAATTTGAGGCATTGTGTGTTGAGTGGCGAAATTCAACGCCGCGTTTTTGCCTTATTACCAGAGCGAAGAAATGAAAACGTTAAATATTTAAATTGAAAATATTAAATATTTCATTTCCTCGAGTGGGGATCGAACGCAGAACCTGTCGATGCCACGACAGGCCTCTACGCGATGTTCTACAACTGGAAATATTATTAAAAAATCATATTTAAAAGGCATGCCACTAAAAAATATCTATCGATATAGACGCGGCTTCGCCCGCTTAATTTTATCATTATACTGTAGCCAAACTATACAAACTTGTAGCGTATATTTTGTTCTCATTTATAAGGTACGCCATTATAAGTCTCCTGTAAATCCGTTTCATTTAGTTTATGCGTGAATGTGGAACTTTCCCTACAGACTTTATATTTATAATTATTAAGTAGGATTAAGCTTTTTTCAAGATATTATAAAAAAAATAATCAATTTAACAGTCAATCTTTTTAATCAGCTATCGATTACATTATCAATGAAAAGTGACGATTGATAAGATTGACCCACACCGGTCTAAGCCGTATGTTACTATTTTTAGATGTGACTTCTACTCTGTTTAATTACGAAGGTGAGATCTGTCGTGGCGCAGCGGCACAAGCGTGTGACTGTAACTGACAGGTTGTGGGTTCGATCCCCACTCGAGCAAATGAAATATTATCAATTTAAATATTTAATGTTTTCATTTCTACGTGACGTTGAGTTTCGCCACACAACACGCAATGCCTCAAATTTGGTGAAAAGTGGGGAACGTAAGTGTTCCCTCTACCTATCCTGCCATGTGCGGGATACAGCGTGAAGCTGAGTTAATTACGAAGGTGTCTTAGATAATTTGCCACTTGGAAGAATTTTTTCGTTTTTTTCTTCGTTTATCACGCAAGCCTTTAACAAGCCTTTAGCCTTTAACAAATTTTTGGTGGAAGTTCAATGGCAGGAGAGACTGTTCCTCTAGTGACGAAGGTCTCTTTTATTATATTAAGTTAGAACACGTCCACTAGATAATGCCCTAATATGTTGTATTTTCAGCCTACTGACATTTATTGGTTCAATAAAATGCTAAGGTGTTAATATGTGCCACTATTCGGTCTTTATAGACTTTTGTTCTATGCTTGACTTCCTCCTAAATAGCAACGCTAATATACGGTAGTGAAGTATATTTATAAAGTTCACTGTACGCCAATACCAAGTTTAATACAGGGAGAGTTACCCTGTCTCCAGGTAAACGTAACTTGGACTAATTTAGTCTTTGATACGCCACTTTTCCATCCACTTATGGACTTTGTGGAGAAGATGCTTCACTGGCTTTTCCGTGATTGCAGAGAGCAGCCGTGTCGTCAGCAAATGTGGCGGATAAGATATTATCTGTTATAGGTATGTTTGCAGTTTAGAGAGATATAGGTAGCCCCGATATGGAACCCTGCGGAACCCCGGCTTTTATGTCGTGAAAGGCAGAATAGGTCTCATTTATTCTGACTCTAAATATCTATCTAATCCTATTTTAGTAAGATTTTAAGAGCAGGTATAAATTATGTGAAAATTATTTCTTGATTTTAAAAAGCACTCGATAAACTTGTTCTATGGTCGAATGCCCAATTCTGAAGCCAAACTGATGTTGAGGGATGACGTTGTTTTCGTTGAGAACTCGTATTAATCTACGCAACATGATCTTTTCAAACAATTTCGATAAAGTTGGTAGCAGACTAATTGGTCCCTAAGAAG
Organism: Eueides tales michaeli; assembly: GCA_018249855.1. Taxonomy (NCBI): domain Eukaryota; kingdom Metazoa; phylum Arthropoda; class Insecta; order Lepidoptera; family Nymphalidae; genus Eueides; species Eueides tales. The sequence continues at coordinate 10,112 of DWMZ01002736.1, read as the reverse complement.
ACAAAAGATGGGAGGATTATCCACGCTTGCCAACTATTATTATTTCTGATATTTTCCATATCTATGGGGCATATCCGATCCCAATTATGGAGTTAAATAAGTGTGTTATGCCGACTATAGCTGTTGTAGGCAGTTGTCGTTGATCAGCGGTTATCAAGCAGAAATCAGGACCCTTATTTAATTCCAGACCTTGAATTTCTCTTTGGACTTCTCGGGGCGAGCAGCTTTTAAGCTTTAGAAGGCATAGTTGCAAATCGGTTTCTAGGTAGCCTTGCATTTTATTCTCGATTTTCTGATTGCTGTCATTTGGCAATTAAATTACCTCTAAAAATGTCCAAACGCCCTCTCTTTGTCAGTTCTAGCCCAGGTGTGTTTATTGTTTTTGATTGGATGTTGTGCAACCTGGGGCGTTAGCATGCTACATTTTACTGCATTTCACAGTGAATTCTCTTTTTTAGATTGGGGAGTCCCCCCACCCTACAAAATAAATTATGAAACTTGAATAATTTCATAATTTATTTTGTAGGGTTTCATTTTTGATATTCTTAAGGTACTGATTCAGATTTACCGCCCGCTTTTGTCTTCAGGATGTCGGCTACAATGCCGAACTCTTCGGAGTCGTCCCTTTTCCAGGATCTTTGTTTTGGTTTCTTGGGGTACATTTCTATATCCTTGCTTAGTTTTGACGGCAGGTGTGGATTTCCATGCGCCCTCATTGTATTAGGTTTGTCAGGGTCGTGGTGGTGGTGGTACTTATTGTGGCAATTACTGGCGTGTGATCTGAGCTGCTATCCAGAGCGGTATGCACACTTAAATAATGATGTTACAGTTCTTTGTACACAAAGAAACCTAGCAGTCCGGTGTTATCTTCGGGTCTGTTGGCCAGTATAATGGTTCACCTGTACTTAGTACACTCAGCTTATTTTTGTCTAGGCTGTTTTTCATTTCGCGGCCTCTAGTCAATATAAGTCTTGAACCCCATTACGTATTGTGGCATTCCAGTCTCCTCCGCATATGAATCTATTTCCAAGGGTTTTGAAGAAATTCGCAAATGTTTCTTTCTTTAAGATTTGCTGTGGTCGACAGTAGATAGCCAATAATGTCTGTAACATTATCCTTGTTTTTCATACAAGAAGCTGCTGGAATTGGCTCTGTTTTATACTCTGAAAGGATCTGGTGTAATTATAATATTTCTTTATAATTACACCAAACAATAACATATCCGAGTGCGATGTCGAACAGATGCTGTATTTTTTTAGCATTATGTTGTGATTTTGCATCAAGTGTGCTTCAGATATAAGAAGTATGTCAATATTTTCGTATTCCAGTAGAGTCTGTACTTTACATTTGTGACTAATCAACTCGTTAGTGTTCCATGTTGCTATTTTCAGAGTAGGACGAGCTTGTTGATTACTGTTGTCAGGAGGTTCATCATAGTTGACATTCATCTAGCTTTGAGGCTTGTTAATAATTTATCGAATGTCCATATTGTTGACACTTTCGACGTTGAAGTATTATATTTATTATGAATATTTCAATTATTATGTCTACTGACATTTCAGATAGTTGTGAGTTCATTTCTCACTTGGGTGATTAATTTGAACCATTTTCATTTACCCGTTCTATATAATACGCCATGATTGAGGTGACGGATAATGATTTCAATGGGAAACACACTTATTTAACTTGTCACACTTATAATAAATTTAAAATATAATAAATATTTTTTATCGATATAATTATTCAGACGACCCTACCAATATTTGTTACTAATATAAAAATATTTATTACTAAATTATATAAAAGCAGATTATCTTATAAAATGATACTAAATTTTAATCATAGAAAATTTTTATGTAGACAATAATATAGACAGGTTTAAAAATATAATATTATACTATTATTATAAGTGATAATGTATATAGTTTGTTTCTTTACACGTTTACACTAAAATTACTTAACGAATTATCATGAAAGTTTATACACATAATCTTAGAAGTATCTCACCTATTTATTTTTCCCCCACCCCTTCCTTTACCCGTCCTATTTTTTTTTCTGAGTGACTGAAATGCTGTTGACCCGGGATGGTCTTTACAGCGTCACCGGGCGTGGTCCGTCCTATTTCTCGCGTCTCGCCTTAATATTGTGTGTCTAGCCGGACGATGCAGAGAACTCGCTGAAGTAATGATTAAAGTCATGACACAACAGATTCAGACATTCCTCCAAGAAGCGCCCTGGAAGGACAATATATGATCGGGCAGGGTTACCGGGTATCCATCCACCTACAGGTAAAAACTGTGTGTCGTTGCGATTACTTGATGCGAGTAAAGATGCTGATTGAGGGCGTTACTACGAACTTGATCATTGCCTATGCGATAGGTTGTAGGTTCAATTCACACTAAGGTAATGAATAATAAAATTCAGCGGAAATTAGATTTATATATATATATATATATATATATATATATATATATATATATATATATATATATATATATATATATATATATATATATATATAACTTTCATTCTTGAAATGTGCATATAACCTGTATGATTTAAACCATGTATTAATATAATGTTATTTACTTTTGTTGTCACAATATATTTTACTAATCTTTGTCACCGATTTTCAAATCCATGAATATTTTGCTGCATCATTAATAGTTTTTTTTATATTCTTTATATGTTATCACGTAGTGTCTGAGCACATCGGTTGTAAATCGGATTACCATTCGAGGAATCGATATATTTTCATTTACTCGCTTTGGTGAGAATACTAAATGCGGAATTGAGTTCTACCATCCAATTAGCAAAGTCTAGAAATTTTACCGGATTTTTATACGATTTAAATTTACTAATTATTTTTCTTAAGTATGAATTAAAACTGTAATTAGAGTAAAAATATTTAATAAACAGCATTCTCTCTTGCCAAATAAGTAGATAATAAGATAATTCTAAGGAATTGTCTTTGGGTAGCGGAAATTTGTAAAAATCTCCCCATTTGCATTCCAATCTTGTAACAAGCGTACAGGAATTTCGACGTAGTTTGGTGAGAAAGTATGGCTCAGTCGGTCAGAGCGCATGTACGGTTTCCAAGAGGTGCAGGCTCAAATCCTACTACGTTCAATTTTTTATACGTTTTTAAATTTAGTAACATTATTAATTGAATTTAATATATATGTTTCTCTTAAAATGCATTTAGTTATATTTGTACTTGAGTTACAAGTTACAAATATAAAAAGTTAATAATTATTTCTTATTTTTATGGGGAATTCATAATTTTTTGTGTAAAATTTCAAATTATAAAGACAGATACTCTCACTAATATAGTGACTTTTTAAAGAAAATTCTTGTTAGGAACTATTTTAAATTGTTTAATAAAGTATGTTTATTAGAAAAAAGTCTTGAAATTGCAACTATGAATTTAAATTAGAAATCGATAACCAGATCATAAAGTTGCCTGTGTATCTGAAAAATAACTATATTCTAGTTTCCACAACCAAAACCCTTCTTGCTTCTACAACAGTCGTTGAATCATTACTTAAGGAGAGCGTTCACAAATGTAGACTTAAAATTAAATTCAGTCAAGTCAAGAGACATTTTTACGATGTTTAGGACCAAGAAAATATATCAAGAAAACAAAAGATATATGGGGTATTTCTATCAAGTTGAAAAGTCAAATACGCTGTTGCTCCTCATCTTTTGCTGGGGTCCATACAGAAGGGTACCTGTGGCCCATCTGTATGTTCATTTTTACTTTGTAATGTAAATAAAATGATTTACCATATTTCGTTGGAAAGAACTATGACATAATATTGTTTGCTGATGGTCTCAAACGAAAAAGACTATAACTATGTGAACAATGCTCTCTCATATTCAAATTCAAAACATTCTTTATTAAAATAAACTTTTGATTTTTTATTCAAATAGAATTTCTGTAGTGGTAAATTCCAATTACACTGCGGAATACTATTAGGCCGTTGTCCGAATTATCAAAACAGCGTTCATAGTGACGTTACATGTGTAAGGTAACTGTCAGTGTTGAAGTAATTTACAAGAAATAAAATTGGAATACCCACATAATTATGAATAAAAAATGAGAGAATGACTATAAAAAGGGACGTTTTGTTCGACTGATTCATTACGTCGTTATTCTGCTTGTTGTGAGGTACACGATTGTCACAGTGTATAAGTGTTAAAGTCAATGTTATTGTTGCGTTGCTTTAATAATACCTGTAAAAATGTACAGTGAGTAAAGTGAATTGTGTAAATTGTGCAGTCCATAATATATAAAAGGCGTATATGTGAAAGTGAAAATAAGAACAATATTAACTTCCCTCCTGACACATGTGACTTGACTATTGCTTACAGTATTGACGGTTCGAAGCGTTAACATCGTGAGCATTGACACTATTTTGATGTTCCACGTCAATGTCACTATCGTCATCTTTATATGTAAAGCAACCGTAAGTATACCTGTATCTTTAAAAACATCTCGAGCTTTAAGCTTATAAATAGATGTTACGGCCGGCTCTTTTTGAAGTATAAATATTGAATTTATATTAGCGGCACTGCCCCACAATAGTATTGCATAAGAAAGAATACTACGAAAATAACTGAAATAAACTTGTCGGGCAGTCTGTCGTCTGTCATTTGCCTTACTTTTTGAACTGGGAACGCGGCTATGCTGAGATTATCTGCGAGTGTTTCAAGATGCGAATCCACTGAAGCATGGAATCTATAGTTATACTTAAAAACACTGTTGATTCCTTCATCTTTATTAATAATTCGGATCTCTTGTGAGTGTGCTTACGAATTCAACACGTTAAACATAACCGAATAGAGCATTTCTTGATATCAAGATGCGTGTTGCAATTATTTTGAATAAAATAATTGAATTTGAATTTAAACTGATACAAGCAGATCCATGCCGTATCTTAGATGGATCTGATTTCACGTATTAAAGCTTAGTTCAGAAATTTAAAGAGGGATAAACATACTTACGCTTTATGAAATAAAAAGAGTCAATTTTCATGTTCTGTTGGGGATCATCCAGATAGTGTAGCTCTAAGATGAAATCTAAATACATTTTTAAAATTAAAAATTCTTAAATCGTTCAGAAGATTGTACCTATTTCAGCCATATTTTAACCAATTTCTTTCTACGAAGAAACTGTTACCAAGAAATCGTTTTCTTCATTTAGATCTAAGGATATTTATTATCTGATAGTCCACTGAAGTAAAAAAAGTTTTAATTAAAAAATACAATTTTCAACAAAAAAAGGGAATGTCGCTGCAACTAAGTTAGATTCTTATTCGGTTGAATTTATTATTGAACACTTTCATTTGCTCGTTCTGGCAATGAGGCAAAAGGCGGAATTAAATGTCTCCATTCAATAGGCAATGCATCAATATTTTGGGAAGTGAGGAGCGGAAGTGCTTCAACACTTGGTTACCTCTGTCTATTCCATGTGCGAGATGGAGCTTGAAGCTACAAGGTCGAAGATCTGTAATTGCGTGCTAAACGGAAATTCTTTGTTCATTCCCTTCCGTCTTATAGACTATCCCTAGTAATATTATAAGATTTGCCCTACTTGTTTATTAAAGTGGTTACATTAGTAATATCCTCCTTAACAAGGAAGTCAGGGGAAGTCGAGTAGGGGACATGTGGCAATAGTGCAACTGCACCAAGAGTGCAAACAAATTACTATTATGTGCTATAGTTACTTTTTGCTTTACGCATCTCTCAAATATAAAAAGATAGTATTGAGATCTAAGTGCTTATTATTTTCCACCATTCACTGAATTCCATGATATTAGGTGTTGAGCGGAACCCAACGCCGCGTTTTGCCACAACAGAACGTGGAGATGAACTATAATAATTTTGTCAGAGAACATTTAACCCACCAATTGCAAGTGTAATTCATTTTATTGTTATAAATATTATATTACAGTATGGATTATATATTTATTTGTTATTAAGATATCGAAAAGGAACTGATATTACTAATATTTTTTATGATAAAATTGCGTTACTTGAAACTTATAAAATATACCTATATTTATTTTTATATATCTTTTGCCTGTGGACTTTATCCTTACCACGCTACTTTTATTATCGCCTTGCAAAAAGGATAAAAAATACAATTGTGAAGTAATTTATTAATTGAAAATGTAAGCGGGAAACGGAAGTGGAACAGAGTGTCTTAACACTAAGTTCCCAAGTTCACTCTCTCTACCCTGCGTTGTGCGGGATACAGTTTGGAGCTGATTAAAAAAAAATTAAGCCAGACACTCTATATAGACTGAGAGGACTCTTCGAAATATTGTACCGTAGACTGCCACAAATTCTCATCAATAGGGATGTTGCCTACTCACAGGAGCCTCATGGACGTCGTCTATACCTTACAAGTGATATAAATTTTTGGAATAAGTATATATTCATTTTAAATAAATCAAATTCCACGTGTGCTGTGCTGTTCAAGATTTTTTTTCAAATAAACGATTAAAGAATTAAGCCCTTATGTTAATCTTGCAGTTGCGTGATAGCGTTTCGCACGTGGTCATAATAATATCGGGCCAAAGCGACACCTGTGCATACTACAGCGGAAGCAAAGATGACGTGGCCAAAATGCTAATATGCAACGCGACGAGACCAACGACAAAACGCAATGGTGAATATAATTTAAAAAAAAATGGCTTTAAAACATAGAAATGCAGTGGTAATCTTTTCCAACATGGCGGCCATGACATTATCCTAGTACAAAAATCCTCATACACTAAATCAAATTCGATATAATTCTTCATATACTAAATTATATTGAGGCGTGTCACGGCGCAGGGGTGTGACTATAAACGCCATAGAATGTGGGTTCGATACCCACTCAAGGCGAAGTCGAGGCAAATTGCGATGTTGAGTTGCGTACACTTGACAAAAGACTTAAAAGTGTTTTACTAATCGCTTTTTTTTCAATTCTTATTATATATAGCTAATTATATTTAATTATTTCTGATTTCCTGATGACACACCTCATTACAATATCAGTCCCGCAATAATAATATGACATATTGACTTTGTCGTTGAAATTGCATAGATTATCTGACTTTGCAGAACGAAGCTTCTCAAAATTAAAATTTATAAAGAAATTATTTGAGGAAAAAAATTGTAACTTAGTAAAATGTTAATCCTGTTTGAGAGTACTAAGAGAGTTGGCAATTAGTTTGGGTCTAGTAAGACACATATATTTATTCTGTATTATAATAATATTTGTCATGTTTGTATGTATGCAAACAACTCATTGAATTCAATGCGTTGCCTATTAGTGACATCTCGTTGAGTAAACTTTAGTCTGTGTCTGACATTTAATGCTCGCAATCAATGAATGCATTTGTACCCGATGTTACTGGGTTCCCAAGGTTCTGTAAGGTTCCCAGGATCGTAAGTTTGCCTGATGTTCCCAAGGTTCCCAAAGAAGCCAGATTACAAAGGATCCGAGAGGCTCGCAAGGTTCTCAATAGTACCAGGTTTCCAAGGTTTCCGGGGTACCGGGTGTTCTAGTCTACTAAAATCAAACAATTCAATATTGTGTCTATTAAACTAAATTAAAAGAATAATTTTCAAAAAAAGAGCTGCATTAAAAAATAGGAGTTTTATAAGTTAGACCTGTTTGTCTGTGTGTTTGTATATCGGTGTGTGAATCTGTCTATGGCGTCGTAGCTCCTGATTTGTTTTTATCGATATCTTGTTCATCACGAGAATTCTTAGCAAAGTTATATAAAAATCGAAATAGCAGCTTACGAACTGCTAGGACTTTGCCAAGATCGTCGTGTCGTGAGGTTTTTCTAAAAAAAATATATATATATATATATATATATATATATATATATATATATATATATATATATATATATATATATATATATATATATATATATATATATATATATATATATATTTAGCGGATACACTTACAATTAGATAAATATTATCCAATGCAACAATATTAACAAGGGCCAGCCAACTTTCGTGATAAAAAGATAAACGTAAGTATCGATAAGTTGTGACATTAATTGATATTGCACTAAAATGATAATCGCTGGGGACATTTATAATCTTTTAATGAACACATATATTAAGATATTACATAATATATAGATTTATCTGTGCCAAAAAAAGGCCTGTCGTGGCGCAGAGGCACGGGCGTGTGACTGTAAACGACAGGTTGTGGTTTGGATCTCCACTTGAGGAAATGTAATATTTCTTTTTTTTTTCATTTCTTGCTTCTGGTAACAAGAAAAAATGCGGCGTTAAGTTTCGCCACTCGACACTCTATACTTCAAGCTGTCTTAACACTAGGTTCCCAAGTTCTCTCTGCCTATCATGTGAAGCGTGAAGCTCTAATTTTTAATATATTGGAAAACATTAAAAAACTGTTGAATAAATTAATTCTGAATACTAATTCATGCTTACTTCTGATTAGCAAACATTGATTATGAAAGCCATTTCGAGGATATTGACCTTCAAGCCTTAGCAAGGCCTCGAGGTTTTAATATTTTGTACACGTAATAGTCTTGAATAAAATATCTTGATCTTGGCATTATTTTGAGTTATAAACTTTTTACTTCCAAAATATTTGCCGCATTTAGTAGGATTCTAAATAAAGAAGATTTCTCCTATTATGTATCTGAAGATGTAGTGGATAATGTTATGAACCAGAAACATAAATTAAACTATTTAGAATTGCCATAAATAAATGATTTTATAAATGATAACACGCCTTGGGAATAAAATGCTCTCTCCAGGCTATTTCAAATGTATCATTGTCACATTTTTATATGATGTAAAATTTTGATTAAAAAAAGAGACATGTCCCGCTGAGTTTCTTTCGCCAATTCTTCTCAGATCTGAGGCAGTAACTTTCAGTTCAGTTCTTTAAGTATGGCGTTCCGAGTGTGCCAGTTGAGCACAGAATCACTTCGCAAATGTCACGTTGAATGGAGGTTGTACGGTAAAAAAAGAAAAAAATACACAATAGGAGAATGCATGTCAAAAAAGATTCAGTTAAAATATCGCCATCACCTAAAACAAAATAATAAATTTATACAAAATATAAATATAAAGGGTTAGTAATAGAAAATATTTTACAATAATGTTACCATACAATTTTATTTTGTTATTTTTAATGTACATATTTACATAAAAATTTACATAAAGGACTAAACACAAACATTAACAAACATAGAACATTAAGGGGACGGAGAACTTTATAAGGAACTGGTGGTAAATTGTTTGACGTTCAAAAAACGAAGCTTGTAACTTCTTATTTTGAATAGCGAGCGAAGCGAGCAGGGGGCGGAGCCCCCTATTAATTAATAAAATAATAATCATAATATCATGAGGATGACTGCCAACGTGACTGGTTGTGGGTTCGATTTCCCCACGAGGCAAAGCGCGGCGTAAATTTACGTGACACTCAATATCTTAAATACGGCAAAAATTGGGTAATGGAAATTCTTCTTAATGGGAACTTAATATTCTAAAAATATATGTATGTATTATACCTACGTACCTACTCAGGTTATATTTTAATTTCACAGTGTTCGATTATTTATTTTGCATAAAGTGAAATATTTATAATAAATAAATAATAAATACAGGCGTGTCAGTGTTGTGACTAAAGATTTCCATTAGATAAGTCGAAAGCACTTGAGATGACCCATTTAACGTTGATATCTGAAAAAGTATGCCACCATAAATTTTCCATATCAAAACTGGGTGTAGATAATAAAATATTATGTGACATTGCTTTTTAAGTTTGCGAATTTTTGCAACATAATTTGTTATATATTTTTATTTTACCATCTTTGTATAATGATTTATATTTTAGATAAAATGATAAAAACAATGAATGACGTATATAGATATGTCTTTCTAATTAGTATCAATTGTATAGAAATATCGGTCAAGTGCGAGTTGGACTCGTCCACCTTGAATTCTGTACCAATTCCTATAGGCAGTAAAATGATTGATTTTTTTCCATGAAATATCCATAGCTTTTTGTAAGTTCTTACTTATTCTTACTTACGGGAAACGGGGGGAATTTCATTAAA
>DWMZ01002735.1:0-13678 GCA_018249855.1 Eueides tales michaeli | reverse complement strand
CTGAATCACTGTGTATGAAACCGGATGCATTGCCAAATTTAAGTACTGTTAGACATTCCTCAAAGTTCAAACACGGTTCATGTACGCAAATGTTATCATCGAAAGGAAGGACCTGAAACGAAAATAAACATTATATTCACGCTGCATCCCGCACTTAGCAGGAACCTGGGAACCTACTGTTAAGACATTTTGGTCCCCATTTATCACCTTATTCTGGAAGCATTGGGAACTTAACGCTGCCTCGTTACCAGAGCAAGGATATGATAATATGAAATATTTCATTTCCTTAAGTGGAATTCGAATCCTCAACCTGTCGCGTTTACAATCGTACGCCTGTACCTCTGCGCCACGACAGGCCCTCAAACCTATATAACAAAAATCTCTAAATAGATAACTAATAGTAAACATTATAATTTTTTTAGCAGACAGGATATCAGTGTATGGTCGAGATATTTTCTTTTGTACAGCAAATTCAAGACCGCGCTTTACGTCTTATTAGCAGAATAAGAAAATGAAAACATTTAATCGTGTTTACAGGAAATTTATGATATTTTTTCATATTACATGAATTTTGAGTTTTTAACAATTTAAAAACTTTATACAATACGGTATATGTTCATGTATTGTCGATGTATTCTAGTTTAAATTCCTAAAACCTTTTTTGGATTCTAATATTTATTTTAATTTAAAAAAAGACATGTACAAACTTACCTGTACTGTAGCCAATCTAGCCAAAGTAGCTCTATGTAAATAAACGCGTTCTCGTAAATGTGTGGGCGAGTAATATTGAGATGTATCTCCATTTATACCGATTTCCGCTTCCGGTCGACGAGCTGAGAAGGATACGTTTAAAATGTTGCCTGTTACGTCTGTGTCATCCTAAAATGGAGAAAAAAAGAATTTAATATATTAAGAGAATGAGTAATAAAACGTGTCTGTATAAGTTGTATTATAAAATCAAATTCATTTTGACAGACTTTTTGTATAACATTACTTATATATATCTTATTTTCTTGTAATTTTTATTACCATTTTAGGAGTGATTTTATAACTATGTTTTCAAAACAACCTAAATTAAGTAATTACAAAACAATAAACAGTACACCTTTGTACAATATGACTGATTCTTTAATAATATTTTTGTAATCCAAATTAAAATATAAAATAATTGTTATACAAAAACAATGGAGCCACATTTAGATAATTTATGCTGTAAAACCTATAGTGCTAAAATAGTTATTTACGTTCTATTTATAAAATATAAATTTAACTTACTTGCACACTGAAAACATATATATTTTCCTTCGGACAGGGTATAATAGCTGCGAGACCATCAATAAAGAAACCAAGTAGTGGAGACAGAAATTGTTCCGCCGTCATATCGTTCAGACGAACTGTTATCGAACTAAACAGCATTTCCTCAGTTATCAGTCTTACAAGGAGTTGCATTACTGCTTTTACTTCGTTTACGCCATCTAAAGTGAATGTGAAACATAAAAACTTTTATAACTACTTTTTTTAATATCAATAGGAGTGACTTTTTTATCAGTCTTATCCCATATTTCTTACATATGGCAGGGAAAGCAGAGGGAACTTGGGTATCTAGTGTTAAGACACTCCGTTCCGTTCACCACTTTACGCTCAATTTGAAGTCACTTACCATGTGTGGCGGAACTTAACGCCGCACTATTAAATATTTCACTTTCTCGAGTAGTGATTAAACTCTCAAACTATCGCGTTTACCGTACACGCTTGTACCGCTGCGCCACGACAGGCCCCAAATAAGAGTGACTATTTATCGATTCTTAGTGATTATTCATCGATATTATATTTATCGATTCTCTAGTTCGGTCAAAAAATTCTAATTTTATTAATATTCTTTAAGAAAATCAGAATTAAATTGAAAAAAAAACATATTTAAATAGTTTTTTTTTAATAACTTACCAGTGACAGATATCTCCATAGTTGCTAATTTCGGTACATTTGTGTTTAGTTGCGGTGATAAAGTCATTGAACCCGTTGTCTCGTTGAGAAGTACCAAGTTCGCATTGTTTCCAGATAAGATACGATATTGCAACTATAATAATAAAAAATAAAATAGAATCTTACATGAGGTTAATAATATAGATAGACAAATAATATATACAGTCAAATTAGTCTCGATTTTTTAAAAGAAATAATCGAAATAGCCGTAATTTTTTTAGTAATTAAAGAAAAGTAAACGCGAAAACGTCAAACCTGTACAAAGTATTTATAAAAAATTAAGATATACGTTAGAAAAACCTAATTTCGGTTTCTATCCGTCATTATTCAATAAAACAATAATTCTAAATTTTTCAGAAAACTGTAAAATATCGATAAATATCTTATACCAGCCTATATAAATAAACTAACCTTATCAGTGACATCAGCATCATACGCCGGGACCCTCCCAAACGGTCCAACAGGAAAACAATCTTTATAATTATTAAAGATAATCTGAAAATCCTTCATCATGGGCGCGTTATCGTTCATATCGGTGACTAATATTTCTACTCTCACGTCATTCCACAATGGCGGACTTGCCGCTCTTATTACTAATTCGTATTTCTTTCTGGGACTTTCATAGTCTAAGTCTACCATTGTTACTAGTTCAGCTTTATCTGAACCTTGGCGTGTTTCAAGAGAAAAGCTATTTGAATCGTCTCCTCCTGTTATAGAAGGAAAGAAAATAAAATTAATGGTATTACAAAAACCGCCCTTTATAAATGACGTAGAGAAATTAATCTTATTTATTATAAACATTATTTATGAGGCCTGCTGTGGCGCACAAGCGTGTGACTGTAAACGACAGGTTATGGGTTCGATCCCCACTCGAAGAACTGAAAAATTTAATATTTTCAAACGTAATATTTAATGAAGCCAATTTCTTCGCTCTGGTAATAAGGCAAAGGTCGGCGTTGAGTTCTAACACTTAACACACAATGCCTCCAATTCGACGAAAAATGGGGAACGGAACGAAGTGTCTTAACACTATGTTCCCAAGTTCTCTCTGCCAAAATATTAAATCAAACTTTACAAATACATTTATAAAAAACAATAAATAAGTTTATAGAAGCTTATTTAACTTAGACTAATTATATTGTTACATGTAATATTATATATATAAAACACATAATGAACATTATTATTATATAATTATGCAAAATCTATAAAAAATAATTACGGATAACACAATTTTTTATATTTTTCTCATAACTTATAAAACATACCTTTAATAGAATAATGTACAACCGCGTTAGGCCCTTCATCTGGATCGTGCGCGTAAATCTCTCCCACAGTCGTTCCTATTGGACTATTCTCAGGAATATAGAACGTTAGACAATCGCTTTCGAAAACTGGTGGCGAATCGTTAATATCTTCTACTTTTATGTGTACTATTACCTAAAAATAATATTTATATATAAATAAGACAGTATAGTAACAATGAAATGGTTAAGCCGCTGTAGTTCCTATCACAAATTAAGCAGTGTTCTAATGACTTTCTCTGTTTTTTAGAGACGAGACGTCACGAATTTAGTGGAACCAACGCCGCGCTTCGTCTCGTTAATAGAGCAAAGTAATGAAAATAATTCACTCTCGGATAGAAATACGATATACTCATCGCGTTTACAGACGATTTGGTGCAATGCTTTTTCTTTAATCGAGTTATGTGAAAACTCTATAGAATACTTCTTTAAAAAATGATTTGAATTAAAATATTTATATAAAAATACTAAAAACAAAGAATTACTTACCGTAGAACTTTGCGGTGGTGTACCGCCATCTATCGCTAGTGCCTTCAAATCGTATATAGCCACCGATTCTCTATCCAAAGCTTTATTAGTCCTTATAACTCCTGAAGCCGGGTCTATTACGAAAGAACCTTCTTCTTTGTCTCTTGATTCTAGTTCGTAGTGCACTCGACCATTAAGACCTACGTCTGCATCTGTTGCACTCACTTGTGTTACTGATGTACCTGAAAGTATTGGTCTTTTTATAGCTTCATGCTGTTTCTCACACAAAGAAGGGTAGGCTGAAGGAACATGAGACCCTGTTGTGAAGATACTACGTCCCGTTCTCCACTTTCCGCCACCTTCGAAACAATGCGTGTTGAGTGGCGGAACGTATTGTCAAGCAGTTAAGAAATGAAAATATTAAATATTTTACTTCCTCCAGTGGGGATTGAAAACACTTGTCGCATTAACAACAACACGCTTGTCCCTGCGTCACGACAAGCCCTTTTTGGTCTTTTATTATTGGGTTAATTGTCAAAATTGATATTTCAATTTGTAACTTAAAATAATCTTTATTCAAATGGACTATTACGTGCACGGTTTCATAGTCGAATGAATATAAAACTAATAGCTGATATTACGTAAGCCAATTCTGCTGAGAAAAACTGATTAATACAATAAAATGATAAAAAAATAAATAATAAAAAAATAAATAATAATAAAAAAACATTATTCGGCTGCCAAACAAAACGCTTACTAATTTCTTTTTTCACAATAAAACCTACCAACTAAGGCATCTTCTACAACCGTAGCGCTGTATAACTGTTGTTTGAACACCGGCTCGTTGTCATTCACATCTACCACAGATATCTCAACATCGGTGGTATCCGAGAGGGACGGTATACCGCTATCCCGAGCAGTCACTGTTAGAAGGTAGCCTGTGAAAAAATATTATTAGAATTAGGTAAAATATTAATTTTAAAAACGTATAAAATTTTGAGTATAGCGGAATTTGAACCCACGCCTCTTGGAAACCGTCCAAGCGCTCTGATCAATTAAGCCATACGTTATTATAACGTATACAAATTTTTGTTTTTAAAATAAGTATTTTTCTTTCCTAAGTGTGGAGTAAAACTTTAAAAACAGTCAAAATAATTACGTAAAACATCTTTTTAATGAACACTTCAGATGTACATATGAAAATGATTACACTGCACTTGGTCATAGAGGCATTTAAGGGTCTCTAATACTTTTGGCTCTTCTGTTTTCAAATACTACTCGTTTGGGAAACATATGGAGAATCGAGCGAATTATTATGTTTTTAGGTTCTTTCCTATATGCCTCGAGATATTCTCATATTATGCACTTTCATTAACTACATTGCGGGTTTGGTAACACCGACAATACTCAAAACAATTTTGTTTAGAATACACTAGATATAAGAAATAAAGGAGTGTATTTCAATTATAAACATTATTCTCAGTGGACTACCACTTACTATTTTTTTAGCTTCACGCTGTAGATATATACTTAGTGTTAAGACACTCCGTTCCGTTCCCCATTTTCCGCCGAATTTGAGGAATTGCGCGTTGAGTGGCGGAACTCAACGCCGCGCACCTTGTTACCAGAGCGGAAAATAACTTAAAATATTTAAAAAAATATATTATTTAATGACTCACCACTCATAGTTTCTCTATCCAACAATTTATTCGTCGTTATTGCACCAGTTTGTGGGTTAATATGGAATTCCTGTTCGTGATGGGCGACAGCTTCGTTTGATATTTCCGAACTAAGTGTATAAGTTATCTGAGCGTTTACTCCCACGTCACTGTCAGTTGCTGATACAACCAACACGGTTGTGCCTACTGGTGCGTCTTCGAAGACCTACCGAAAATAAAGACAAAATGGTAAACTGTGTTTTTTGTTTTATGCTCGTGGATTTTTGAATCAATCAGATTCATAAATAAAATTATAACGGTAGTATATAAAACCACAGTGTGACGCTTCAAGTCTTTTGAAATGTGACTGAGTTAAAATATTTTCATGCGAAGGAAAATTAACGCGACAAATATAAAAATAAAAAACGGTAAAATTAAAAAAGACACAATCACACCAACTAAATCGCAACAATTTTTTTTATGATAGTAGTTTTAATTTTTTTTTAAATATATGCGAGTATATAAGTAAGAATTAACAGAAAACATTTTTATATGTTGTACATATACATATTAATTTACTTTTCATTAATACGATAAAAATTAAAATCATTACATCTCTATGATAAAATAACTTATAAAATAACAACTTTGTTAATTATTGAGATTTTAGACTGAAAATTCAGTTTTCATGTTATTGAGCCAACTGAGGACATACGAGTATATTAAAGTTAAAACTAATGGCAATAGTTATATTTAATCTGGTAGATTAACTTACCAGATACAATACTTATAAATATTTATTCTATAAAATACATAAGAAAAATGTTACATTGCAAATATTGATCATATTAATATTATTACTCAATTCTTAATCTTTGTAAGTCTGTTTACACTAGTTTTACACATCCAATAACAATTTTCCTAAATAAAATAAATTGAAATTAGTATACAACTAATAAAAATAATTACCAAAAGTGAACCTTACCGAGGCTGTATAAGGTGCATTTTCGAATACCGGCGCGTAATTATTAGCGTCAGTTATATTTATATGCACCATCGCTGTATCAGATCTTCCTCCAGAGTCAGTGGCTGTAACAGTGAGAACATATCGCCTTTCCTGTTTGAAATCCAAAGGTTGAGCCACAGTTATCAGACCGCGGCCATTTTGCGATGTTATTGAAAATCTCCCACGCGTATTGCCTCCTGTTATTTCATAGTGTAACCTGTATAGGAAGTTAGTTGATATTTAATATAACATAAGACTTGACATAATTTATATTTTATTTATATACGAGTACTAAATTATAGATATAAAGCCTGAGTGCATACAAATTACTATATTTAAAATACGAGTAATTAATGACTAATAAATTATATGTAAATGATTATGTTAAAAATATCTTCTATAAAGGCCATCGCAGAAACAAAATCATAAAAAAAAATACAAAAAATTTTGTTTCTGTTAATTTCAGTACATGTTCAATGAATGTAAACTTACACCCAAAAAGTATTGCAGAACACACCCAAATAGTACAGATAATTATAGAAACCAAAAGAAGCCCATAATGCACCATCGTAGCACAATGGCGCAATTGAATTGTGCAATTGAAGTTAATTCAATTTTATCTTTTTCATACTTATAAAAGCCTGTCGTAGCACAGGGCACAAGTGTGTAACAAGACAGGTCTCGGGTTTGATCTCGAGGAAAAGAAATATTTAATATTTTCATTTCTTCGCTCCAGTAACAAGACAAAGCGCGACGTTGAGTGCCGTCATTGTGGGGAATGGAACGGAGTGTCTTAACACTAGTTTCCCAAGTTCCAAGCTCTACCATGTGCGGAATAGATCCACAGATAAAGTAATTTATAAATAATAAATAAGTTATAAAAATATTTTCACAAACTTCTTTTTGCTTTACCAAAGAAACAGATACACGAAAAATATACATAACGCTAAAGAAATATATACAATATAAATAATTTCACCTATTATCCTCATCAGCGTCCGTCGCAGTGACCGTAACAACTGGTGTGCCAGGAGGTTCGTCTTCAGCCAGTTCCACTTCATACTGCGGCGGAGAGAACACCGGGTCGTTGTCGTTGACGTCCTGTACCACTATTATGACAGATGCTGTCGCAGAACGAGGCGGTGAACCACTGTCAGTTGCTGTTACCTGGTAAAAGCAAGTATTTTGGTAATAAGATCTTTGTTGTTGCGATTTTTATACGTTTTAATTTATTTTTTTAAGTATCAGATGTTGTTGTTTTTTTTTTGTTTATATGGTTGTATATTTTGATAAAAAAAAAATCTTAGCACGGATGAATGTTTTTGCATTTTAATAAAATTATTTGGAAAATTTAAGTATTAGCTTAATACTTAGTATCTGTTGAATGTAAAATTTGATATTAATTACTTTAATATTAAAAATAAGTATACTTATTAATACTCAGTCAAACACCCATCGGTATTTCTAAATGCACCTGTAACTTGATTTCTGTTATATCCATGATTAAAAAACGATATATTAAAAATAATTTTCAATGCGATAAGTTTTAGATACCTATTGTGTCGCAGTGGTAGAAGCTGAAAACGCGACAAGGTTCGATCCCACTTGAGGAAATGGAATATTTAATGTTTCCATTTTGTCGCCCTGGTAAGATGGCAAAGCGCGACGCTGAGTTCTACCACTCAATACGCAATACCTCAATTTGCAACAAGTGAAGAACGTAACGGAGTGTCTTAACACTACGTTCCCATTTCCTCTACCTACCCTGCCATGTGCGGGAGTGAAGCGTTCATTTTTAATTCCAAAAAATATATTTACTTTGATCATACCAATGTTTAAAAAAATACATAAACAGTACAGTTGCGTCAGGAAAATTCATATCAATTAATATTTGACAAAAGGAGTATTTCTAAAAATATCCGTCACATTTGTATATCTACGTTATTAGACTAATGACGCTTCGGATCAATATATGACGGGTTAAACCATATACGATGTAATCGCAATCATTAGACGTTCTCATTAGGTAAATTGGTTATAATTTTTATATTCAACGGACGGGAGATTTACATTAATTCTAATGAATGGTATGATATAACTGTTTTCCAATAAAACTAAATATATTATATGTATGAGAAATACAGCGCCCATAAGAGCCTTGATATGCCTCTCTAAAAATAAAGCTCTCTATTCGAATATTTTATATAGATTGCGGAATGTTAAAAAAATCTATTTTTGATTTTTTTATCTTGACGCTGTATTTCACTCATAGATAAATAAATATACATAAAACACATAGACACCCTATTCCCATTAACACACTTCCATTCCTCATTTAACGCCGAATTCTGCAGGCATTGTATGTGCGGAAATCAACGCCGCGTTTCGACCACCCGAGTTTTTATATATAAAAATATGTGTAGCTATAAAGCAGTAAATTAAAATGTACCTGCAGTTGATACTTCGATTGCACTTCCCGATCCAACTGGCCCGACGTGTAAACCCATCCTGAACGTGGATCAATCGTGATTGGCAAATCGTTATTACCATTATAATCTTTATCCATTAACGTATAGGTCAGTTCAGCGTTAACTCCTTCATCTGCGTCATAGGCTTGTACCTAGAAATATAATTAGGATTTTTTATTAAACAGTACAAATGTATTGATTCAAATAACTTATCTTTTGTTTAAATTATTTTATTAACAGTATAAATGGAAACAAAAAATATATACTAAGGCATGAATAATATATTAATTAATTAAGTAACATGATTAGTAACAATTTTTACTTATAAATTAACAATATATAGTGCAATTACTTTTTTTGTTAACTGAACTTTTTATTTAATGTTAATATTATTGGAAGAACTCTTTTAACTCATTTTTGAAAATATTTTATAAAACTTCCATCAAAAAAGGTTAGTAATTTAAAATGTATAAAAACACATAAGTCATCTTTACGTTGCATCCCGCACAAGTTGGGATAGTCAGAGGCAACTTGGAAACTTAGTGTTAAGACACTCAGCTCATTGCATTGCGTATTGAGTGACAGAACTCCACGCCGCGTTTTACCTTGTTAGCGGAGCGAAGAAATCGAAAAAATACATATTAAAGTTTTTTATTTCCTCGAGTGAGGCTCGAACCCACAATCTGCCGCGCTTACAGTCACACCACGACACGGCACGCGCCGCGACAATATAAATATGATTTAGATGAACTTGTCAAACACTCACTCTAACAATACTATATCCAACTGGAACGTTTTCGCTGACGGACTCTTGAAACAGCGACGTGTAGAATCTCGGCGGGTTGTCATTAACGTCCTTCACGTTCACTAACAACTGCGTGGTATTTGACCGCGATGGGCTGCCGCCGTCTAAATTAGGATAAAATTTATGTATATATATATATATATATATATATATATATATATATATATATATATATATATATATATATATATATATATATATATCTATATATATATATATATATATATATATATTGCACTTGAAAACATAAAAGATAAAATAAAGTTAATCGTAAGTTAACAGAAGTTGGTTTATTTTTTAAAGATATTTCTGCCAGCCAACCAGTGATTAGATTTTTCAAGATAATAATAAGCATGAAGGAGAAATATCGAAATAATTAGATACATGTATGATCATATCTATATAATAATTATTATACGATAAATAAATTTCAATCTATATATTTTATATACAAGTCTTTGATTATTAAGTGACTGACAGGCAAAACATAAGTCTTAGGCGTAGATTGCAGAAATTTAGCATATTATATCTATAGAAATTGTACGGCAGCACGAAAGGAGAGTTTCTCCAAATTCCTATCGACACAAGAATGAATAGTATATTTTGCTCTATAATTCACCCTAACGAAGTTGAGAGCGGCCATTAGCATAATAATAAACCACTTTTAATGTTTACTTAAATAAATGTTCCAATGTTGTGTGACCGAACACAACGCCGCGTTTGCGTTTGAAATTTGAAAACATTAAATATTTTATTTTCTTAAGTGAAATAGAACCCATAGTCTGTTTCGTCTATAGTCGCTACGAAAGGCCTCGACAGATGTCTCGGTTCACTTAATAACACAGGAAGAAAGGTCACGTACAAAATGTGAGGATCCACCGAAGAGCATTTATGAAGACGACTACGGATAAACGGAGAGGCTATGACGTGACCGCAAATGTAGCAATCTATGTACCTATGTTTTTTATTCACTTTATATATTTCTAAAAAAATAACGGTATATACTCGTAACATATAAAGCACAATAATCATCTATACTTATGATAAATATACAACCCATCAATGACTGTACATAGAAGATATATTAAAAAATCTTATAATATTGTTTGTCTGATTGTTTGTGCGTTTGTACGCTTTAATCTCAGAAACGGCTTACTAGATTTAAATACACCTTTCGTTATTATATTTTGGCAATCTATATTTAATATTTTAATATAATGTCATTACGAAAAGAAAGTAATAGAAATTAGGAAATAGTGTAATTCAAGTGGGCGAAGTCGCAGGCGGGCAAGTCACTAGTAAATATAACAATGTTTAAATAGAGAATTTTAAATGTTAAGCTTTTTGTCTCTGTGTATTTTTGCAACAAATAATCTAATAAAAAAATACGTATCTCACTTACTATATATACTTTACAATCATACTTTGATAATAATTAATTATATTAACAATATAAATGATACTCTTCTACAGGTAGCACTCAAAGATAGTAAAGAGAATTAAGTATAAATATTCATTCAATTTCTTATATTCTAGCTCGTTCAGTTACTAATGCACTAGTTGTATCAAGTGGCAGCACCGTGTGAAGCGCTGCTTATAAATAATGGAATTCTCACACTAAATTATTTATGAACGGGACAAACTAAGAGTTACTATAGAAATATAAAGAAAGCTTAATTTTAGGTAAAGAAAATATTTTCAGAAGTATATTTTATCAATAATATGATAAGAATAACAAATAAGTGGGTCAGCGCCTATCTGTAAGCGTGATAGTTCTCCATCTTCATTTTTTTTAAATAATCCATCTTCATTTTTTTTAAATAATCCATCTTCATTTTTTTTATTCTCCATCTTCATTTAAGTAATCCATCTTCATTTTTTTTATTCTCTAAGTCAATGGTAGATGAATGCCTTTGTGTTACTAAAGATGAAGTAGCTAAACATCAAATTCAACTCCATTGTATTTTTAATCCACAACTGTTATTCATCGTTAACAAAAACTCATTAAATATTTATATTATTTATTTATTTAAATTAATTTCCCTTCTTTCCCGTCAGTCTGTCTTGGTAACAAGACAAATCGCGACCTGAGGCATTCCATCAATTAACAAGCAGTCTCTAAAATTTGGTCGTAAGTCGGAAACGTAGTGACTCAACATTAGTTTCACCTTCTCTACCTTGCTATATGCGGGATAAAGCGTGCAACTATGAAAAATAAACGTTTGCCAAGTCACGTCAGATGTCACCGGATACCATCGCATGCCATTGCATCGCAAAATGTAAATTCTGCTTAGCGAGTAAGTAAAAAGCTTAAACTGTTCTTCTTTAAAGTTTCTTTTATCCATTTACTAGTAAATTTTAAAAAGGAGAAACATCTTGAGAAGCTTCTAGTTCTTCGTATCATTAATCGTTGCTAATAGAGTAATAGCCCTGAATACTTAATACATAAATGATGTTATTTATGTATAAAGCATTAAAGACGGGCGATTGGTACTGTTAGAACGAACATGACGGTTATCGTAAACCCACAGAAGACCGTTTTTTCCTCTAATGTCGAGTACATTTATTTATTAGAGTTCTAAAACACGCATGAAGTGATTACAAAATACTTTAATAATACAAATTAAATAAAACACGTATTAATTATTTGTCACATTAAACGAAAAAAAGGGTAATCAAGAAAATGTATTAAAAATTTTATGGTTTATATTTATGATAACATTATATACCATACCTTGGGCTCTTATCACCAGACGGTAGCTCCGCACTTGTTCGTAGTCGAGAGGCTTTACCAACGAAACGTCTCCACTTAGGCTGTCTATAGAAAACTGCATCTGAGTGTTTCCGCCGATGATAGCGTACCGTATTGCTGCATTTGCACCTACATCTACATCCGTTGCTCTAAAATAAAATTTGGCAAAAATATTATTTTATAGAAATATCGTTATTCAAAATAAATGGCAAAAGATTTGAGAGGATGTATTTACCAAATGTAAAGAATAAACTGATCATAGCCGTTTATTGGTAGTCTTTATTAAATATATCTGCATTATTATTTTAGACAACCAGAGGAAGTAGAGGAGAGAGAGAAAGAGAAGAAGCGTCATAAAAGTATTTCGTAAAATTGTTGACTTCGCTTACATTTGAATTGCCAATATTAACAAAGTTTTTTGATATTGTATAAAAATATGTTGCACCTATACGAACATACATATGTGTACATGGCATAGACTAGTTATTAAGCCTTCTACCGTATTATATAATTCTTATATAAATAGAATCAGTTAAACAAAAATAACTTTGTAGCCCATTTGTAAAAGATCAAGACACAATTTTATTAAATATTACATAAGTTCAAGAAGATCCACGCGATATTTCTATTATTGAAATTGGCTGCTGTCATACGCTCAAACAACTACTGTCGTAACTTTAAAGTGTTCCCGACGGCTAGTCACCCTTAAAATAGATTTTATACCAATCTAGACTAGTTCAATGATATACAATTTTAGAAATTGTTCTAATTTATATAGGTACTTTGTAAAATAACCATAAGTTAATTCTGGCTTAACTCAATAATAATTTGTGGAAAATATAATATTTTTGTTTGAGTTATTCTAATAACAACAATGGTAAACCCATTGTGATATAATTAACAAAATTACTCGACGGCCTAATATTTTGGTTTGAAATCAGTTGTATTTGGTATTAGTATTACAATAATTGAAAAAGTTTTTATAGCTATATATAGTGTTTATATAGTTTTTATAGCTATATATTTCTTTAAGTTAATAAAAGCTTTTGTAAATATACATGATTATAAGTTTATTACTACCATATTTTTTTAAGAATCCATACCTTAAATTAATTTTCAATCAATATTTTAAAACATAATTGTTATAAGATTTTTAGATATGAAAAAACACTTCATGTTTTCAACACCTAAATTCGACGGAAGTTGGGGAACGGAAGAGAAACGGAGTGTTTTA
>DWMZ01002734.1:0-13678 GCA_018249855.1 Eueides tales michaeli | reverse complement strand
TCGTCAACTATTCGGACACGTGTAGCTCGTTAAATACAGACCCTTCATTTTGACCGTGAAGTTGCGTTTATGTTATAGGTGATAGCGATTTTGAAATATATTAAATAAGGCCTGTTGTGGCGCAGCGTGGCTGTAACCGACATGTTCTGGGTTCGATCACCAGTCGAGGAAATGAAATATTTAGTATTTTAAATTTAAATATTTAATGTTTCATTTCTTCGCTCTGGTAATAAGGCAAAGCGCGGCTTTGAGTTCCACCACTCAACACGCAATGTCTCAAATTCGGCGGAAAGTGGAGAACGGAAGTGGAATGGAGTGTCTTAACACTAGGTTCCCTGGTTTCCTCTGCTTATCCTGCCTTGTGCGTGATACAGCATAAAGTTAAAGAAAGAAATGAAATAATAATATATCAAAACTCGTTTGTGACTTTTTGTAAACAAGACGGTCGTTGGTCGTTCGATTCATACTTGTGGGAGTTAAATATTTCCATGAGTTCTTAATTGGGCGGTGCACTGCGAACTGAGTATCTTAATACTAGATTACCTTTACCTACGTTTACGTGAAGCAAGAGCTTAATAATGTACAAAGCAGCAAATAAAGATTTTTTTAACTATAGATTCCAAGCTTTAGTGGAATTCCCATCTTGAAACACTCGCAGATAAACTCAGCAAAACCGCGTTCGCAGTTATGAAAGTAAGGCAAATAACGGACGTTGATACTGCCCGACTAGTTTATTTTAGTTATTTTCATAGTACTCTTTCTTATGGGATATTACTATATTATATTATCTGAGCATACGTATCTTTAATAGGTATTCCGCTGTGTATTTTGAATTTGCCACTGAAGAAGTTTAGAGTTAATGTTAAAGTAATGTTAATTAAGAAAGCTTACTACACTGTCAAAAATATTTGATTGATTAAAATGTATTTCATTAAAGTCATTTCAATTTCATACAGGATAGTCACCATTGTATTGAATAATGTTACAATGAAATTGTAACATTATTCAATATTGAAAAGAGCAACTGTTTAGTTTTTTGCCGGCTCTTCTCAACAGAGGCACATTCCGGTGGTAATTTTATGTTCGTGACGATTCAAAAGTGCTTGCTAAAGTCTATTTGAATATAGAATATTTTGAATTTGAATTTGAATTATGTGCTATTAATACTTTATGGCCTGTCGTGGTGCCGAGGCACGAGCGTGTATATGCATGATATATGTATATATATGATATATGTATATGTATATATATATATATATATATATATATATATATATATATATATATATATATATATATATATATATATATATATATATATATATATATATATATATATATATATATTTATATATATATATATATATATATATATATATATATATATATATATATATATATATATATATATATATATAATTACCGGTCCTGTTTTTTTTCTGAGTCACTGAACTGCTGTTGACCTGAGATGGTCTTTACGGCGTCACCGGGCGTGCCTCGGTCCTGTCAATCGCATCCCATCTTTCAGTAATGTAAAAAAAAAAACTATTATACTAATATAATATAAATAATCATTGCGTAGCGGAAATTTCTAAAAAACTCACTACAGAAATGCAAGCATCATGTATGGCTTGTAACAAGTATATAAATATTTTAACGTAGCTTGTTGAGTAATTATGGCTAAGTTGGAAGCAATCTAATCAACTAAGTCATATATTATCAGATTCCAAGAGGCAAGGGTTCAATTTTTCATACTTCTATAAATAAGTATTTTTGCTTGCTAAGTGTGGACTTTAAAATTAGTAAAATTATTTTATGACGATACTCCATACTTACGTTCGTGTATTTTTTTTTACTATATATAGGACAGAGCTGGTCGTGGCGCAGCGTCACGACGGTTGGCAGTAAACATTACGGTTTTGATTATATAAACAGATTTGCGGTACGTGGCGAACAGAGTGTCTTAACACTAAGTTCTCTCCTTATAACATGAAATAAGGTACAATTTTTAAGCATTATCTATATTATGGCAAAAAAAACATTTTTTTTAAATTGTTACAAATCGCTTACCTCTTTTTACTTAACAATTGATCAATTCAATATGCATCTGTTAAATATGCCATTGCCAAAAACATCCCTCATACATCAATAACTTTGAAGCACTTTGACTCCTACAGTTCATAACTAACATGGCCCCATGGCTTTGTTTTGGAAATAATTATGACTTACTAGCGACTCTATCGTCGCTTCGCCCGCTTGTATTACAATAAATTTAAAAAACGTATAAAAAGAATTCAAGAGGCACTGCTTGAAAACCTGCTTCGTTCAAATTTTTATACGTTTTTAAATTTAGATTACTTTTTACTATGCACAGACAGTGATCAGTTATAGATATTGTATAAGTGTAGACTGAGGAGGACAGAAAGTGTCAAGCCATGATATTTATATGTATTTATATTTTACAGGCCAGTCGTGGCGCAGCGGCACAATCGTGTGGCTGACCGACAGATTCTGGGTTCGATCCCCAGTCGAGGAAATGAAATATTTAATATTTTCAATTTAAATATTTAATGTTTCATTTCTTCACTCTAATAAAGCAAAGCGCGGCGTTGAGTTCCGCCACTCAACACGCAATGCCTCAAATCGGT
The DNA here is from genome assembly GCA_018249855.1 of Eueides tales michaeli. Taxonomy (NCBI): domain Eukaryota; kingdom Metazoa; phylum Arthropoda; class Insecta; order Lepidoptera; family Nymphalidae; genus Eueides; species Eueides tales. The sequence goes on along the minus strand of DWMZ01002734.1, from coordinate 11,030 downwards.
GGAAAGTAAGGAATGGAAGTGGAACGGAGTGTCTTAACACTAGGTTCCCGGGTTCCCTCTGCCTACCCTGCCTTGTGCGGGATACAGCGCGAAGCTATTAATTATATTATAGCGTATAAAATGCATTTTTTGTACTCCATAAAAACGTATTACAGGTAAAACAGAGAAGATTTTGGCAAAAATCAATAGGTGTTTCGTTCAAATAAAATGACCGTTACAAGATAATACGTCATTTGTTAAGTATGACATAAAATATAGTATATCGTTTTTTTGTTCTCTTATCGCTTTTTTGTTCCTGTGGATGAAAAGTGGGAGATCGGTAATATGTAATAATATTTTTCTTGTACAGTATATATGTTAACGTCATTGGTGTGTTTTCGTAATATAGCACGGATAAAAATGATAAAATGAAAATTTAATGATTTCTATAGATTATTAGAATTGTTGACGGAGTTTCATTTTTTTTTTAGAATTTCGCAGACGCGCCTACCCAATACTCACTAAAACTAGTTGAATATAATTTATATCTTGCATGTACAGACAGTACCACCATATACAAATTTATTATATATGTATATATTATATAGGCATAATTAGGGTATCAAAATAAAAAATCTTTCACACCCCATTTATTTCATACAGACATAGCAGCTGTTTCTAACGAGGCGCGTGCTTGTTTTGTAAGTCATAGGCGGTGCGATTAATTAAATAACTGTACTAAATGAAACTATTTTCAAACAGAACTGTTCGTAGTTTTATTTTTGTTATAATTATATTGAAAAATAGTATTATTTGGTTATAATAAAATGAATTGAGGCCAATCATGGCGCAGCACAAGCAAGTCACTGTAAACGCGACGGACATGGCTTGATACGTAGAGGGAACCTGGAAACTGACTATTAAGATACTACGTTCCAATTAAGACATTTCCGTTCCCCAATAAAATATCAAATATTATTGAAGGCTGTCGTGGCGCAGCGGCACAAGCGTGTAGCTATAACCGACAGGTTCTGGCTTCGATCCCCAGTCGAGGAAATGAAATATTTAATGTTTTCAATTTAAATCGCTTTGGTAATAAGACAAAGAGCGGCGTTACTTGGGAACCTATAAACATCTCTCTCTGATTAAATTCAAATTTAAATTCAAATATTTTTATTCAAAATAAGAAGTTACAAGCTTCGTTTTTTGAACGTCAAAAAATTTACCACCAGTTCACTAAAGTTCCTGCCTCGGACCTGAGAAAAACTGGCGACACTCAGCGTAAATATTATGTAAATATTATTTTTTAATTTAAAAAACTGTCCACCATTAAAAATATATATACAAATTTTCAATAAATCAATACAATAATTCTGATTGATAGTAGAAAAAATACAAAAAAGATAAAGAAATATAAAACACACGTTGATATGAATCGTACAGTGTTATTCTAAGAAAAACACCTTAAATACATAAAGTTTTTTCCTCAGTAATTAAGTAACAAATTACTCTCTAATTAAAGTCACCTCGTACTGTAATGTAAACAAGAATTACATTGATATTATACGAAGTATGATTTAGGTGAGGGATAAATATGATAAACCAACAATTGTTTATAATTGGAAAATTGTAAATTACTTTGTAAGTAACAGTATTGATTAATTGTCTATGCGGCACAGTTGAGATGCGATGGTCTTAGGTTCGATACCCATTTGGGGTATTTTCTTATAAGCGACCTTGAGTTGCGTATTTCAATGTCTCAAAAATTAGATATGCAATATCTTAAAAATTATGAAGCGTAGGAACCAAATGACTGAACACTAGGTTACGTACTTTGTTTGTTGAACAAAGTATGTATGAGGTATAATTTAATGATAAATGGGTTCATTCATAACGAAAACTTAGTCTTATTTTTAAATATATCCAATTTATAAAACTTTTAAAAATAGGAACTTGTGAGGGGCAGAGGTATGTATAAGCTTACGACTCTGAACATGACATGTTGGGGATTCGATACTTACTAGCGATATTGTAATATTTAATATTTTCATTTCTTTGATAAAGAGGTTAAGCGCGGCGTTAAGTTTCGCCACTTAAAACTTAATGCCATCAGGATTCGGCGGAAAGTGAGAAATGGTAGTGTCTTAATGAGAACGGAGTATCTTAACACTAGGTTCCCAGGTTCCATACCTAACCTGATATTTGGAGGATACAGTGTGAAGTTGAAAATAAAATGACATATAAAAAAATTGGTTTAAAAATTCATCAATGGATTGGTGGAAATGATCAGAATTCCTTAAGGCGTGTGTTGACGCAATACTTAGCTTTATATGCGATACTCGTCGACAATGGCGTAGACGAGCGTTTTTAAAGCGTTTCTCTTTTAGCGTTTTTATATTAGTTTGAAATGAAGTTTTAGGTTTTCATTTTTTATATAATTAATCCCACCTTGATGATACCACTATAAGCATATTTTAAATTTAGTATCAAATTATTATTTTTTTATATAGCAAAAGGACCTATTAGAGATTATCTGTTAGATGTAAAGCCTAGGGCAGTGAATTACTCTCAATTACTTGCTTTGTTATAAAGCGTTACGTCAAACTGCACCAGGTAACATTCAATGCTTTGCTTTGAAAGTTTTGGATATTTTAATTGAAACAATTAATCACGTATATTAGTTTTTGCATATTTGGAAACTCGACGTTTCGAACACTTTACAGTAGTCTGTGGTCACGGGTATATTGAGGTGGCATTTGTCTGTCATTTGACATAATTATTAAAATGTTGATTGACATTTAGCAAACAAAACGACTTATTTAGTGAACGTGTATATATTTGAACGCAGCGAGATTTAAAATGGTGTATCTTGGAATCCGTCCAAGATCTCTAACCACTAAGCTATACGTTCTCATCAAACATCGAAATTCTTGTACCTATGTGTCTTCATAACATTGTTCTAATGCGTCTACTAGATTAGTTATCTACATTAAAATCTGATAACTATGCACAGCAACTACAATAATGTTTTAAGTAGGCGTATTAAAATTTTAAAGTTTTAATTTAAACGTATGGCGTAGTCATCAGGTTAGACCGCTTGCATAATTTCCAATAGGCGCGGGTTCAAATTCCGCTAAGATAATTTTTTTGTACGTTAACTAGAAAACTATTTTAATTACTTAAGTAGATTCATATTTTAAAATATTAAAAATACTATAATGTTTCTTTTATAAATTTTAAATATTTAAAGTACAGCGTTTCAAGCACTCGTCTGTAATTTATCTCTATTAGATTCCATACCATGTGTTATCTATGTGATTTACACTGAATTTGTTCATTCTTCGTCTGGCGAATTTCCTATGGGGCTTATTGTTCGATGAATGAGATGTTCATTTTAGATATCCGGTTTTAAAAGATTTAGTTTTTTATATGATTCTAAAGATATTACTGACTGACTTTATACGTAATAGTCCTGGGTTGCCTTTCTAATCATTAAAATAAAAAAAATCCTAAACCACCCATTTTTTTCCCCATCTCAATTAATTTGCGAATGAAATTTTTTTTGTCTTTTTTCTAAAATCGCTTACTTTTGGCAGAGGAAACTCATTTATCTAAAATACTTTCTTAATATTCTCCCAGATCTCTTACTTAACCCAAGGACCAACATTTGTGAAGCCAGTAGTAGCGACACAAATGTGCGACTGCTAACGTGACAGATTGCGGGTCCGATCTCGACTCTTGGCAATTAAATAATTCATATTCTTATTTCCTCCAGAATTCGGTGGTAAGTGAGAAATGGAAATGTCTTAAAGAGAATGGAGTATCTTTACTCTTGAATGCCAGGTTCCCTTTGTTTACACAGCCGTATGCGAGACAGCGTAAAAATAGGCTATTTTTTTATTCTTTAGTCCATATCCAGTTTTCTACATCTTGTAGTTTCGCCAACCTATTCTCTGTCTGTCAATTGTCAACTAACCAAAGAATTATTTATATAATTATTAAAGTGATATAAAGAATACTATTATTTAATTTCTAGCATAGAAAATTAGGCAGAGAAGAGTTAGTGTCAAGACAACACAGTATGCAACACCGCAATCTGCTTTGTTTCCAGAGCTATAATAAGTAAAGTTTATTAAGTGAAATTCTTTCTTCCGAATGGAAATAGAACCCACAATCCTCCCATCAAAGGTTAACCTACTCGTATACAATTTTGATATATTTTTACCAAAACAACTAGAAAATCGTAGCAACCCAGCATAATATAATTCAAAATCTTACTATGAGGAAATTACAGAGCATTATTCGTACTTAAACGCAAAGCATTCAAAGGATTATTAAAACTACAAAAGGCCTCGGTTTTTCATAGTATTTAAGTAAGTCTCAACGCTTTCTCATTAGTCTTTGTTTAGTTCTCAACTGCTCTAGAAATTCTTATTACAAGTTATTGAGATAATGTATATCTTGTTGTTGAGTTTTATATCAAGTGTACTAACGGAAACAGTGTTTTACGAATCGTATACGGGGAATCGGTTAACGGATGAAGACGTCAAAGTCCATATTAAACAAAATACGTCATTGTTAGTAAGAATTTAATTTAAAAAAGAAATTTAGCTAATAAAATTAAAAAGAATTAAGAATTTAAAATAAGAAGCTATCATGAAGCAGGATCACAAGCTTGCGACTGTCAACGGGACAATTATGGTTTCGATATCCATTTCCCCACTGAATTGTGTAATATTTTCATTTTTTCGATCCGATAATACGAGTCAAAGTCGTTTAGTTCGGCCACTTAAAGAAAGAATTAAATGAGAGAGAATAACATGGTGAATGTGTTTGACTGTAAAGGCGATGATCGTGGGTACAATTTTGAATCGGCGGAATTTATTATTTTTATTCTAATAAAAAGACATACTGCTGTATTATGTTTCACTTAACGTAAACGCTAAGTTTTAAAAATAAGGTCGAATATGAGCAACAGAATGTCTTAACTAGGTTTCTCCTCTCTCCTTGTTAGCGAAATACAGCGTGTAGCTAAAATTGAAGAAAAAACTAAAAAGTGTATAAAGTTAAGAAATAATAAAAAATAACCACTTTTATACATAATATATTCCACAACAAACAGATAAAAATATTAAAGAAAAGGAATAAAATATGAATTGATGTATGATTTATGTTATAATTCCTACAAAGTTATTTTTATATATTGTTAACATATATGTAGGGAGAGTTTTACAAATTCGTGTAGATTATTGCTGAGAATTTTCATTCGGTCAACGATAAAGCTATTTTTTTTAATTTAACAAGAATTAAAATATTATTTTAATTATTTAACAGTTGGTGTATCAATGAAATAGAAACACCATGTGATCCAAACGAAGGGAGACGATTTGATGGGTCATGTAATAATTTGAACTATCTTACAAGAGGAGCTGCTCATACGCCAATTCTAAGACTGCTGCCTGCTGAATATGATGAGGGTATGTATGACACACTAATGTATGATTAATAGCCATTCGCTTCGCTTGTCAATCTAAATTCGCTTCGCTTGCCAACATTTTGTAAAAAAAAAACAAAAAAAAAGCGATTTACATTTTTTGTCTTAAACTCCCAAAATAGTTGTAACTGACGATTAGTATTTTTATGTTTATAAGCATTGTGTGGGATGGGTATACTCAATCAATGGTTTCCAAAATTTTTAACTTTTTTATGTACGCACAGGGTTTAAGCTTCGCGACCAAACGGATTCATTTTGATCAAATTTAGTTTTTTTTTCTATTTTTCGTAATAAGAAGGTTTTTCATAGTGCAACGTGGAAGCTAGGTATTAATTTGGCAGAAAATCAGCAATGAAGTTCTCTTAATAGTATTAGAGTATTTTAAGGTTCCCAAGATCCCTCTGCCATGTACGGCAAGCAGCGTGAAACTTAAAAAAAAGAAAAACAAAGTATTTAATAAAAATGCTGTATACAATTTTACATTTTTATGACTGTTGAAGCGAGCGAAGCGAATGAGGCCTAACATGTGAAGCGAGGAGAAGGGGAAGTCCCCTATTTATTTGTACGTGATATAAGTACTTGTTTATATATGATACATGAATTAAAAATGCAAATTTGAAATTGAGTCATCAATTCGCGCTACAAATCTTTTAAAAAGCCCATAGAGAAACCTTTAACCAAGAAATTCATTGTAAACGTTTTACAATATGACAACACTGTATCCAGCATAAAGCACGTCGTATCACTTTGTTAGAGAGGGGAACCCTATTGTTCACCTATTGTAGACACATCCAAATTTCGAGACATCGTCTGTTGACTAGTATTAAACGCTGTGCTATGTCTTGATTAGTAATGAGTGGAAATGGTACCTAAATAATAGTTTTTACAGCCAGAAGCAGTGCCACTGCGCTACGGCGACCTTAACTTAGGTTAAATGATAACATACTTACTAAGGGAAGTGTGGACGTATATTAGTAATTAATAGTTAAACTGTTTTTCATGCTACATTTTGGATTCAAGAAGAAAATGTCCCACTTTTAAATATTTTTTGCTATGTTATAAAAGTTATTGTCATAGTTTTGTGTTAGCACTTATTACAAAAATGACAAAGCCCACGATTTCCGCGAATTAGGACGCATTCAAATTGAAAATATAGTGTTAAGATACTCTGTTCTCATTAAGACACTTCCGGTTCCCACTTTCTACACTTTTTACAATTGCGAAACTTAACGCCGCGCTTTGCCTTGCTGCTGGAGCGAATACATGGATGAATGGATTGATGGAAAGAGAGTAACGGAGTGTCTTTACTCTCAACTTTCCCTGTATATCTTAGTATGAAAGTTGAGATAAAATTTTTTTACAGATTTTGATCCTAGGAAAAGTAAATCGGGGGATGAATTGCCTCTTGCAAGATCTATAAGAACAACAGTGCTTTCTGAAGGGAGAGTACCAGATTTGACGTTCACCCAACTTATGACTTATTTCTGGGTATTTATAACTGGTGATGTTGTGTCTATACATGATACAGGTAATCATTTTTTTTTTACCAAACAACTTTGCGAAACTTAAAATGTATCGAGAAATGCGAATGTGAACATGATAGTGTGAGTTCGATTCCCACGCAGCGGAATAAATCTAATTATTCAATTTTTTCCTGTACTAACAAATAAGGTAGATAGAGGTATCTTGGGAACATAGTGTTAAAACACTCCGTTCCCACCAAAAACTGTCGGTTTTACCAGATTTTATGAAATTCTTAAGGCATTGCGAGTTGAGTAGTGGAAATTAATACGCTTGTTACCAGAGCGAGGTAATGAATATAATAAATATTTATTTCTCACGAGTGGAAACCAAACACATAACCTGTCGCGTTTAAAATAGCACGCTTGTACCACTTGTTGTATTATCTGATGCATGTTATATCATAAGTAACCTTTGAAATAATTAAATATATTAACTATATTTCAATAGTAAATTACATCAAATGGACGCCATACTGTTGCGAAGAAAAAGGAAAGACCGATAAAAAATGCACCCCAATTAAAATTCCTAACGACGATCCGGTACACAGATTTTCTTCGATAAGATGTTACAACTTAACAAGGCCTGAAAGCTTTCAGTCGAGAGGATGTTTGAAGAATGATACGGTGCCAGAGAGGGTGAGGTTCAAATTTTCTAAAATAAAGCTCAGCTTCAGTGAAGCTTTAAGATAGGTCTTGCGCCACGATCATTTATTTATCTTAATGTATTTAATTTTTATAAAAAAACGTAATACAGACTGTGTGATATTAAACGCGATAGGTTTCTTTGCTGTGGTAAGAGCGTGGTTTTGAGTTCTAGAAGAGCTCAAAAACATTTAATGCCTCAAATTCAGCGGCATGTAGGGAACGCAAGTGTCTCAATAGTAACGGAGTATGCTAACGTTAGGTTCCCAAGCTGAAAAACAAGTCATAATTTTTACAGATCACAACAGCTTCTCCGATATTTGACCTGTCTCAACTATATGGATCTTCATTAAAAGTTTTCAATGCGAAAAGTAGGAAACTTGAAAAAGGTTTATTAAAATATGAGGAGGCTAATGGGAAAATTTGGCCACCAAGTGTTAAAACTAAAGAAAATTTGTGCTTTTTAAATGTACTCCCACATGAAACAAGATGCCATGATACACGTAAGTAATATTTCACGCGTTTTCCCGCATAACAGTATAAGTGAAGAAGAAAAAGAGATAGAATCTAGGCTTCAGACACTCTGTTCTTATTTTTTTCCGGGTGTAAAAAACCTCGACACCTATATATTTTTTTAGGTTTTCTTAATGATTTGTAATGAGTAATTCAATTTTCTAAATTTTCTATATTTGAATACTATTACCGTACTGTTATAATAATTACAACTGGTAACTAATAAGGCAAAAGGGCGTTGAGGTTCGACAATGTCTCTAGAAGATGACGGAGAGTGGGGAACAGAATTTTTTTATGACATGGATCCCAGGTTTCACCTACCTACTATTTAGAAAAATACCCCGAATTAACCATACATAACATTTATTATAAATTATTTCATGCTTTTTCAAAAAACCAACTAATAAAAACACTTGATTAATTTAAGATATTTTGTCTTCTTTAGTTGATATTTCTTTCTTTTTTCTTTCAAATTTTAATCCAAAATATTCTTTATTTAAATAGTCTTCGATAAGCAGATTTAAATCGTTGAATATAAATCTTATTTATTCTTCGTTTTAACTGTTTTTGTAACTTTCTGATGTATCCCGCACGTGTAATCCGAGGGAAATAGGCAACCTAGTGTCAAGACACTCCGTCTTGTTCCCCATTACCCTCCGAATTAGAAGCTTTGCGTGTTGAACGGCGGAGCTCAACGCCGCGTATCGTCATGTTGCCTGAGCGCCTGAGAAAAGAAGATAACAAATATTTCCCCCCCCGAGTGGAGATCGAACCGACAGCCTGTCGTTGGCATTCACACGCTCGTGCCTCTGCGCTGTTAGAGGTCTTAACTTATAAATCGATTCATCTTACCTGATAATATATAAAATATTTTTTGTTTGTTTATTAACAATACGTAATCCTTTTAAATTTATACGTATATTGATGTTGGTATTAAAAATCTCACATTAAAGTAAATAAAAAAATGCGAATTTATTAGCTGCCTATACTTATATAAAGTACTACGTAATATTTGAATTATATGTATTAAAATAATGACTACATATTTAAGTAAATTTTGTTTATAAGATTTGTATACATAGTCATTTGATTATATAAATATCAGAAATATATGAATACATTCTAGCTACACGCAGGATACACCTGCACATGACAGGGTAGGCAGAGGGAACTTGGGAACCTAGTGCAAAGACACTTCGTTCCGCACTTTCTGCCGAATTTGAGGCGTTGCTTGTTGAGTGGCGGAACTCAACACCGTTTTTTGTCTTGTTACCAGAACGAAGAAATGAAATTATTAAATATTTAAATTGAAAAATATCTCATTGCATTTACAGTCACACGCTTGTGCCACTATACCACGTTAGGCCTCAGGATTATTAATAGCTATACAAATATAAGAAAAGCAAAAAATATATAGGTGTAGAGTGCTTAGTTAAAACGTCAAGTATTCTTTGCATGTATATTGTATATTATTATTATAATGAATTTTAAAAAATATGACTATTATTGTTTATATAAAAAGATGAATACATTGAGACCTGTCGTGGCGCAGCGGCACAAGCGTGTGGCTGTATACTGGGTTCGATCCCCACTCGAGGAAATGAAATATTTAATATTTGCAATTTAAATATTTAATGTTTCATTTCTTCGCTCTGGTAATAAGGGATAGCGCGGCGTTGAGTTCCGCCGCTCAACACACAATGCCTCAAATTCGGCGGAAAGTAGGGAATGGAAGTGGAACGGAGTGTCTTAACACTAGGTTCCCGGGTTCCCTCTGCCTATCTGCCTTGTGCGGGATACAGCGTGAGACTAAAGTAAAAAATATAAGAAATTAATAAACTTGATAAGTATATAATATATTATATACTTTCTACAGCGGAAGGTGGTGGTAACAGTGTATTAGGAGTAAACTTGTTCACAATATGGCTATGGCGTCTACACAATCGTATAGCGCTTGGACTATCTGAGATTAATCCTTGCTGGGACGATGATAAGCTTTTCTTTACAACTAAAGATATAGTAATTGCTGTTGTTATGCAAATATTTTATTACGAATTGATGCCAGCTTTGATGGGTGAGACATATTTTTGAATTACTCTAAAATTGGATGTGAGTTTAATTTAGACATGTATAGTCAACGTAAATATGAACGATAATCTGTAAATAATAAATCCTAATAAAATTAATTGTTTTTATACCTATGTATTTTTGCATATAATTTTCTTAGATTTTTTCTATTACACCATATCCACAGTATATAGGTAAACATTATTGAACTTAAAGCATTAAATTAAACAAACAGAAGTCCATTTGTAAGCAATGGACAAAACACATCCATTTACGGCATATAAACACTGTAACTTGTCATATAGATTTTTTTGGGACCATAGGATACTAAAAGGGGATTTCCTGAATTTTTTCTGGAATTCTTAAATTGTATCACATTTATAATATGTAAAATAATCGTTTTTTTTTAAAAAAAAAAAACAATCTGTGCACAGGTCGAGAAAATTTAGTTAAAGCCGGTGCAATTTCACGAAGCGATGAATTTAGAGATATATACAATGACACAATGACACCACAAATATCACTCGAATTTCCTTACGTGATGCGTTGGGCTCATACTGTACAAGAAGGAAACATAAAGTAAGTTCTTTTTCTTATAGATATATAATATGCTTATAAATTTTATTTGCATTATAAATTACTTTACGGTGTTACGTCAAGAATAATTTAAAAAAAAATGTTTCCTTAAAACTGATTTTTTCTTATAATAGGTTTATTTACAAATTAAATATTTAATGTTTTCATTTCTTCACTTTGGATACAGTGTGAAGCTGAAAAATAATTGATAATAAACTTTTAATAACATTTATTCA
>DWMZ01002733.1:0-13679 GCA_018249855.1 Eueides tales michaeli | reverse complement strand
ATAAAAAAAAAAAGATTTTTAGACATCGAATAAAAAAATATACAAATACATATATATATATATATATATATATATATATATATATATATATATATATATATATATATATACACATATTCATATAAAACTCAGAGTTATACTCGTATACGGCACAGGACAATTCTAACTGTAGGTACATTGGGCTATATCCAAACAAATAACGTTATTTAATATAGCCCTAAATAAATAGACTATTTGATACAAAATTTCGAACTAATAAAATAAATCCTAAAATTAATCAGATCAACCAACAAACTCATTACCAATTCATCATTCAATGTTAGTATAGAAGTATATGTATTTATATCTACATACTTTTTTTTGTTTTTTTTTCTTGGGAACCTAGTGTTCCCCACTTTCCGCTGAATTTGAGGCATTGCGTGTTGAGTGGCGGACCTCAACGCCACGCTCTTGCTTTGTGACCAGAGCGAAGAAATGAAACATTAAATATTTGAATTGAAAATATTTAACACTTTATTTTCACACGCCGCCGCTGTACCACGACAGGCCTCTATCTATATCTACATAGTACATTATAAATATAGAAACAACTAATATTTCTATCGTTTTAAAAAGTATTTTTCATTCAATAATATTTTACTAGCGTTTCATTGCACAGAGAGTACTTTATATAATGTCTACGTGTAATTTAGTCTCCGTAGCATCGCGTAGCTTCACTCTACCGATTTCATTTCCCTACAGATTAAACTCGGAAAGTTGTCCAAAGTGCGTACAAATGTAACATTTACAGGATTTGACTTAGTTTACTTAAATCTTCCTTCGGGTTTGGATAAAGAGACTTTACTTGATTATTTTAAGATTGTCCTCTTTGTTTCTGAATTAATTTAATTGCACATAGCAGGGTAGGCAGAATATATTTCAGCATCAGCTCGTCATATTTTGAAGATAATGCGTGTAGAATGGCGAAAGTAAACGCTGCGTACTGCTATGTTACCGGAGCTAGAAAATTAAAATATTAAATATTTTATTTCCTCGACTAGGAATAGAAAACCTGTTTCGCTTACAATAGAACTTTAGTACGCCACGACTGTACACATACGCTCGAATTCATACTGTTACAGTTATTCAACTACATTTGGCAATATTTTATTTTATATTCGTCCTGATATTAAATTAATGGCTTCATGTGGGTTAGAAATTAGAACGCAGCGGGAACCCGCGTCTCTTGTCCATCTGCCCAAGTGTTCTGACCATTAAGCTATACGTTCTCATCGAGCTTCGATGAAATTCTTATACGCTTGTCTTAACTTATTTATGTTGTTAGCATTTCTGTAAAAAGGTTTTTGTAAATACAAATGATTATTTTACAAATATTAGGTAATGTTATTACAATATTATATAATTTTTATAATTTTCTCAACATGTCTTTCTTTTTGTGTGAATTAACAAAGCAAAATTTAGATCCATTATACTATTTAAAGTAAACACTTTAAACAGTAAAATGGATATGAGTTGTTTTCATTATTTATTGTTTTTAGTATCACATCTGATAGAAAACTAGTAAATTAGTGTAACAAAATGAATTTTACAAGTAAATAATTTGAAAATTATTGTTATATCACATTAAGTTCTGACATTAAACACAATATTACATTTATTAAATATAAAAAAAAACACTTATTTTTCTTTCAACAACCTCTTCAATTATGAAAGTGAAATAAAAAAGAATAGAATTTTTAAATTTGTTAATATTATTGAATCTTACTACAAAGTGTACCTACAATTTCACTACAAAGTGTGTTACATCGGTCTCTCGTCGCGCCCTCATTCCCATAGAATGGTCGTAAATAATTTCAGTTAACATTAATCTTAATTTAGGTCTATTTCTCAATGTCCTATTCATTTAATATAAACAATAAACACTTTATTAAATAGCTTATTGTTACAAGTGTCTCCAAATTATTTCGACGAATCGCTACAGAATAAAGCCTAAATTATTTCGTTTCTATCAAACTTCACGCTGTATCCCGCACATGGCAGGTAGGCAGAGGGAACTTGGGGTGCTAGTGTACACATTACGTTTCATTCTCTACTTTCGAGTGTCTGTAGAATGATGGAATGTAACCCCGTTTGCTTTGTTACTGGAGCTAAGAAATTAAAATATTAAAAGAACTTTGATCCCCTACGCCACGATAGATCTCATTTATTTATTTTAGCTAAAGATTCAAATTTCACAAAAGAGTTGAATGTTATTACTCAATGTTATTAATACAGTTTAAAAAAATGCATTGTATTTTGCAATGATAAATGTAACATTAATTTAACGTTAAAAATATTATAACAAAAACGATCAATGTATTCAATTAGTAAAATAATTATAAAATATACCAACCATATGTTTGAAAATATACACTTTAGTATTGAATGATGCACACGCTCGCTCTTATAACCTGGCGAATTTAGATTTAATTTAACCAAAAGTTTAAAACAAAACAAAACAAAAATATCGTACATAACCTTTTCTACCACACAATACTATTACATTACCGCACTATAAGTAGTAATTTAAAGACAGTAATTTCATGAACACACGAGTACACTATAGAATAGTTATAAATTATTAGTTTCCACGAGACGTGCCTTCAGTTTAACTAATGTATCAATTACCTATAGTTGTTCAGTAATACGTGTTATAGGCATCCCGCACGCGAAACTATCATATCAATTTAATATTGAAAACCTTAGTGATATTTAGAATTTATGTTATACAAAAATATAAAGAAATACCATCGCCACATGTCATGGTGGTGGCCTCCCATGCAGGAAAGGGCGTGAGCTTGTAATAAAAAATGCTTCTTCTAGAGAGAATAGAAAATTTAAAAGTACAAATAATACTTTTTGAAGTGAAACTTCTTTAGAATCGCTGTGATTTCAAATCGAATGCAACGGCAAAGCAACTAGTAAGAGACAAAAATACAAAAATGTGTAGGATGAAGCCGGCAAAGAATAAGACAGGAATATACATACTACTGAAGTGAAAACTTCCTTAGCATCGTTGTCATTGGAAATTCGATGAAACGAAAACCCGACTGTAAAAAGAGACAGACATTACGTTTAACGTAGGAGAAAATGAGACAGAAAGCATTATACATTGTTTCTTATTATAATTTCTGTATTTTTTAAAAAAAATATATACTCTGAGTCTGACTAAATCTACATAAAATATACGAAGTCATTAAAACTTACAATTATGCTTTTCCCGAAATTTAACATTGGTCTCATTAACTTGGAGCCTGTCGTGGCGGAAAGTGTGACTGTAAACGCTACTAGTTCTGGGTTCGATCCTCACTTTAGGAAATGAAATATTTAATATTTTCAAATTAAATATTTAATGGTTTCATTTCTTCGCTTTGGTAAAAAGGCAAAGCGTGGCGTTCCACCACTCGACTCGCCTTGTCTCATTCCCTCTGCCTACCTCTCACTGTGCGGGATACAGCGTGAAGTAAAAAAAAATTGAAACCATTTTTTTAAAAGTTTCACTTCTACCACGTGTGAATTGCTTCTTTATTTTTTATTTGTTACATACAGATAAGAAAACAAAATGAAAATAACAAAAAAGACAAATAAATAAAAAAATGTTATGCAAAGACGGTCTTATTGTTACAAACAATCTCCTTGCCAAATCCTAGTAAAATTGCTGTTCCGATTTTCATAAAATATAACTAAGAACCACCACGATAAATGACTTATAACTTTAATTAAAATAAACCATTTACTCAGGAGCTGAGGTGAAACATACAAACAGCAACGACTAACTAACTACACCTCTGTTTAGCGTCAGAAGTTAAAAATATATTACAATAAGTGTGAATTAAAATAAAAGTTTGAACCATAGGTTATTCAACAGTTATTCAGATTAAAGCACAGATAATTACTGAACAATATTTGAGTAATTCAATAGAGCCGGTGGTCGGCTGCGACGGCGACTTCGTGACCGCAACCACTGACGTGCTGTTCAATTAAATTATTATATGTAAACATTGATTTATTGTACCTGACTGTGACCTTGAACTTTGGTAGAGTTTGTGTTATAAACTGACAGTACGTACAGTTGTATATTTATATATTTATGTTGATTTAACGGTTTTTTTAAAACTGATTGATATAAAAGAAACATTAAATGCTAAGAAAAGCTTTTTTATCTATATTAAGTGGAGAGTTCGAGAGAAATTGAACGAAAGAAGTGAATAATGTTAAGCCATTTTATATCTATACAGACACGTGCGCATGGGAATCGTGTTGTTCCCGCTTACATTCCTTTTCGATTGAAAAAGTGGTATTCATATTACTCCATCATTTATTCTTTATTTATAGTTTATGGTCTGATAAAATCAGTTTAGCCGTTCTGGATATTAGCATAGATAAATAAAAAGATAAACAGACAGACACAAAACTATTTGTAATTTGTGTTTTAGTGTCGTGTGAATAAATTTACGCACTTGAAAAAACACGATTAATTCAAGATCAAAAACAGAAATTTATATTTTATTTATATATAAAATTTGGAATAAGATAATAACCATAAAAACTAGTATATGTTAGATATAGTGTAATCTACTCTATTTTTTCCAGATTAATTCACGGAGATCAGTCGCACCGGTGTATCGAGCAATAACAAAAGGTAAAAACGGAACCCTTATAGGATCACTTTCTTGTTCGTCTGTCAAGATAATTTATCTTGAGATTGGTCGGAGCTATCAAGCTGAAATTAATATCAACATCTAAGCCTACAATATCTTAGAGTACAGAAAAAAATCAACCATCTAAATCACAACATATTTAGTATTTATGCATCATTTTTTCTATATTTTATATGAAAATTGTCGCGTAATCAAAATCTATAGGATATTTTCCATAGCGTTACAATGATTTGGCACAAAGTAAGAACTTATAACAATATTAATAACCAAAAACCGAGCAGTAAAAATTTATGTATAGAAAAAAAACATAACAAACATATTTTTTGTTTATTTTATAAAAATGAATGAATACACTCGAAAATTATGTTTGTCATTTCTCTTACTTCTTCTTGGTAAAGCGCTTATAGTCCTAATACTACTAATTCGACTTTCAATGCATTTCATTTAAATAATATAACAATATATTTACGTGCGTGTACTTAAAACCTCCCTGATATTAATTCATTGAAGTATAATAAAAAAACATTGCGCAATGAGCTAACAGCTTTGTTCCAGCCGCAGTCAGACTCACTCAGAACTGTCGACCGCTGGTGATAGAGCATCTCATACATCCATCACACTTTGCATCGATATCGATTACATTACTAACCTTCCTAAATCTGTATAGATATATACTATTTTGTAAACAAAATCGTCCTCTAGACGTGACGCTCTGAAAACATTCATGTGACAATATGTGCGTAAATATTATTTCCAATTTTCATAAATACTTTTGCAATTAGTTAAGGCGAGAAGTATAAATAATATAACTTATACTAAACAAACAAGAAGCGAAAATGATTGTATCGTAGCATAAATTAAATAATATTAAACTTTATTAATGACAAATATGGAACTAAATTCCACTCTTTGGCTTTATACTCTCCATTGATCTTTGCTCTTTGATAACGTATGGTTCAAATTGTTATTTCTGCTCTCGACAATTGGGACTCTATTTATCAATTTGTCGGCGGGTGGTCTGAGCGCTACGATTGCTGCCAGTGCTCAATATTGATTTATATTTCTCACAAAAACTTTATTTAATATGGACAGAAGTAAACAATGGTATTGTAAATTATATTTAAGCAGTAGGAGAGGTCATTATAGATAATTGAAGAGATGAAGATTGAGTGTCAAATTTCTTGCCACCTCTTATCTGCATCTCTTCAATCCTTACTTTACGTTTTGCTTTTAATCTAACAGTATCTAATAAATTGTTTTGTTACAGACTACGACATATTTTGCTTAATTTGAAAACTTATACTATGGTTCTTTTTGAATATACGAAATTAAAGTTGAAGTTAATTAAGGAGGTAACAGTAGCGACAACAGCTTAGACGCTAAGCCGGCAGTTATCATCATGTAAAAGAGATTTAATGATATTTAAATATAACACAGGGACGATACGTAAAGCAATATCGTGTTATCCTTTGGTCGGGGTCTCTCTATACAGTGTCGTGTTTAGTTCATGTAAACTAAGTTTGATCGGCGAGGATTACGTTAAAGGCGATGTGTTTTGATTTTAAAATAGTCTGTTATAAACGTGAAATACTATGTTGGAAAACGTTTTAAAGTTGCAGCATTTAACCACGCCTCTTGGAAACCATTCAAACTACTAAAGCTATATGATCATATGTTTTAGTGGTTTGAATGGCTACTACAGTTAATTAATGATTTATACATTTGTACTTTTGATTGTTTTTGATTAAATTATATCAAGAAAATGTTTGGTTCTCTCTGTATACTAATCGGAAAAACTTGAATATTATTTAGATTTTTATAATTCCGCTTCATACTGCTATAATTATTATAAAATGAATACTTAAAAGTATAATGCAATATATATTTACGAAAATTTATTAAAGATTATATTGTTGATTATTATAATATATAAAAAAAATAAAATTAACAACTATGTCATCTCTGTATGTAAATTCCTCCGTTACTATGTAACGGCTTGATTTTTTATTTTTTCCTACAGGTTTAACTATTGGACCCAGAAATTGAATCTAACGAGTAATAATTTAGCCTGAAACGTAAGGAAAGTACTAAACGACGTACGACACGACATGATATTATGTTTTGATCTAATGTATGACACTGCGTGAAGCTTGCGTTTGTCCATATTATAAACATTACTAAAGTAGTTTTTTATATATTTTACAGTTTGCTATATATGGTATATATGTTATTATGTACTCATTTAACTTCATTTTAATTACGTCTCTTACCTCGTTAGACGTTGAATTCTTCTTTCTTTCACACAATTCACATTAAAGAGCGTCTCGCGAGCGTATTACATTCTGCAAACAATTTAATTGAGAGGTTTTCCTTTTACTGTATCTGTAGTAAAGAATGCCGCGGCACGTGGAGACCAGAACAAGCAATTCATACAAAAAAAATACATATTTCATGTAGGAAACGGTTCAGTTATCTGTTATTATTATATATATTGTAAACGTAAGCTTCCGTTACTCGTTTCAGTAGACAGTATCAACAACATTAATTTATTTTAAACATGAAATACATAGATACATACAGATACGCTTCTGACACCGTAAATATTTATATGTAAATCTACTTTTTACTTTCACGCTCTATCCTGCACTCAGCGGGGAAAGGAGCAGGGATATGGAAATTTATTGTTAAGAGACTTCCGGACCCCTTTTACCACACAAATCTTAAGACATTGCGTGCTCAGTGGTGGACCTCAACGACGGGCTTTGTGTCATTACCAGAGCGAGGATACTAAATTATTAAATATTTTTTCTGCCCAAGAAGGAATCGAACCCACAATCGTGGGTATGAAACAAGTATACGACCGTATGGTCATTTGCACCACAATGGGTTATTTAATTGTTAGTTTATTTATAAAACTATATATTAAACAAATATACATATATTTAATTACAATAAAAAGAAAGTATTTGTATATGCTATTTAAAGTTGTGAATATATATTATAAAATGTGAACAATATTTACTTAATGCTCTTCATTTAGCGGATGAATTAACCCAACATAATAATGCAAAGCGTAACACTTTTTACGTAATGTAGAGTATTTGAGCGTGGCTCTACAATATGTCGGTATGACTGTATATCAGTACTCTGTGATATCCGCTGGTTTAATTGTGTTAAACACTTTCACAACTCGTGACCGGAAGTGACTTTATTATATTCATTATGACTTTATTATACGAAAATTTTATAGTTTAAAATACATTTACTTGCGAGATTATTGACATATTCTTAATCATATTTGCATATACTAGTTTCTATTTAAAAAGGCCTTATATAAGAAAAATCCGGATAACAGTGAAGTGATTAATCTACACAATATTCAATAGTTTGTGCCCTGTAATATGTAGACGCAATATAAATATACTAGACATCGCTTATTGGACAAATCGTAAAGATAAACACCGCATATGTCTTGGGGATACTTTGTAAGAAACGAATTCAATATATTCTGTAACACTTATAACTTTATAACATTTAAACTACTAGTACACAGTATAAATCTAAGGAAACTATACTCTTTGTAGCGTAAAGTAACGGATATAACGCTGTGAGTGTCTGTCAACTGTAACGTGCGCTGGCGACGCGGATGTGACATGCACGTCTGTAACGTCACACGTAACGACGCGTCGAGTACAGGACGCCGTTATATAGAGCACGTAGTGGCAAGTTCTAGAGTGAGGTCAGATTACTTTGAAAGATGAAGTGGTATTGTATAGAATAACTTTCTGATTTTCTAAACACTATAGTATTCGTTAAAATTGAGCAATTCATAAATAATTTTACATTTTAGTGAATAATTTCAATTTACTTGTGTCATCGATATGATATAAAATTTAGTAGAATATCATTGTGCAGTGAAAAAACGCCTGTTTCATTGCAGCGACGATTGTGGTTTCGATTCCTATTTGGAAGAATGAATCAAAGAGCAAAACTTAAAAAAAAAGCTGATTGAAATCGGTTATTATCCAAAAAATATTATGAAAAAGAAATTTAATATATTTATAATTTAATTAATGATATTTGATAAGGCGTAGATAAAAAGTACTTCAGGCTTAAACCGCTTTTTAATATGATTAAATAATGATTAATTACCGTGAGGTCTAATAACCGTTATTTGCTTATAGACGAAACAAGTGCCGCTTCACGGCGGACTAGCGGGGGCGGCGCAGGGCGGGCGACGACGAAGGTGATCGGTCATGGGCGCCACTACTTACCTATTTGATGAATAAATATACTCTTTCAGATTGTGAAATTTGTTTGTTAGCATCTCTGTAGGGAGATTTTTACAAATTTCTGCTACCCAAACACAATTCGTTAGAATTATCGTTTGGCAAGAGAGAATGCTATTTATTAAATATTTTTACTATTTTTAAAGTGTTATTCCACACTTGGGAAAGAAAAATACTAAATAAAAAAAAATAAATAAATAAGTTGTAACAAGCGTATAAAAATTTCGACGGAGCTTGGTGAGAACGAATGACTTAGAGGTCAGAGCGCTTGGACGGATTTCAAGAAGCGCGGGTTCAAATCCTGCTTCGTTAAAATTTTTATACGTTTTTAAATTTAGTATTTTTCTTTCCTAAGTGCGGAATAACACTTTAAAAAGGGTAAAAATATTTATTACTTAAATTTTGTGAACACTTTTGGTATAGATGGCAATACGCAAGGTCTTCACTTTAAAATAAAAACATTTCAAAGGGCACTCTTTAAAAAATTAGCATTATTTATATAAAAATGAACATAAACAGGTAAATCAATCATATTAATCATTTGTACTCCATAACTACCTACACCTGTTGTTAAATAGAATATCAAATAAATAATATACACAGTGGTGAATATATAGTTCAATTTGGTTGTTATTTACGTACATATATTGTAACCAATATATGTACGTATCGATGCCAATAATAGTTATACAAAAACGTTAGTAATATAGGCTACCTACCATGCAATAAGCTAGTGTGATTCGTAGAAGTAGCCTAGTGATAAGTTACTCTCTTTTTTTACGCAATACTCAATTTTGATGTCCGATTATGAATCAAAATCGAACTCTATCGATTATCGCTGATGAAGCTTAGTGATAACGTATGGCTTGGTTGGTCAAAAAGATTGAACGGTATCAAAAGGCGTGTTGAATACCTTCTATGTTAAAATTTAATTTATTGACTCTGAAGTCTACAAGATAATGCGTGTGGTACTTACCTGGTGACTCTTCACTTCAAATTGATCAATTTAAAAAATATTTTAGTAAAGAAAGGAAAATATTATTTTGGATAAATTACACACTTTTAATTCTGCATCACGACAGGACTGGGTTAGTTATTATTAAGCAGTAAACTTTAATTCAGTTAAAATATGATGAGATTTCGCCTTTTTTATTTTATTACTTCTATAAATTGACGTAAGTTAAACGTAATATTTGTGACTATAATTATTTATCGTTTTTATTTTTCTTGTGTATTTGTATCTAAATTATAACACATCGATGCTTGTAAGTAGAATTTTTTTTTTTTTCTATTTACAAAAACTACGACTTTAAATACATATGTATGTCAAAGTCGACTTCGAAAAAAAATTTAGAGAAATTTATATATTTTTTTACTTCACGCTGTTCACATATTGACGGGGTAGAGCGTGAAAAACTCAACGCCCCGCTTTGTCTCATTACTAGAACGAATAAATAAACATTTCCTCGAAAAGGAATGTAACCCACAACCTAGCACGCTTGCAGTCGTACGCGCATGCCCTTGCTTATAATTATCTTTACAAAACTAAAAATGCCTATACAACCTGCCGAATTTACTCGTAGATGAAAGTTAAAGAAATTTAATACAATTATCAAAACCAAAAATAATAAATAAAATCTTAAATGAAACAGTTTTAAACGGATTAATCACGTATATTGTCGGAAACCCGACGTTTCGAACACTTTACTTTACTTTAGTACGTCCGTCCGTTCCGTGGTCACGGGTAGACTGAGACTCGAAAGACTTATTAATCCGTTTAAAAGTGTTTCATTTAAAATGTGTAACAATCGCGAAAATCAAAGGTACTATTAAATAAATAAATCTTCTCCAACACAAAATAATATTACACTATTAGTCATGGTTTAAATATAGTAATTTGTAGAACACGCGAGTACAGCATAGAATAGCCATAAATTGTTAGTTTCCACGTGACGTGCCTTCACTTTAACTAATGCATCAATTACCTATACAATTGCTCAGTAAATAGTGTTGTAGACATCCCGCACGCGAAACTATTACGAGTACATCAATTTAATATTGAAAACTTTACATTGTGTAAATATTATGTTATACAAACACTTAAATAAATACTACCGCCAATCCGCATGGTATGATGACAATATTTAATGGTGCGGTTCAAATCTTGATAATTGGGCAAAACGGAATGTTTTAACACTAAATTCTTTCAGCTTACTTTGCTGTGCGCGGAAAAACGTGAGTTTCTAATAAAAAATGGATCTTCTTTTGGCAGATATTTAAAAAACAAATAAAAAATGTTTGTTCAGAAAACACGAAAAATATTCAATATTCATTATACAAAAATAAAAAAAACAACAGAGAAAGCAGACAAATATAAACATGTATGAAAAAGTGGTTTCATTGTTATAAGCAATTTCTTTGATAAAAATAAACTTGAATCACAAAAATAAGAAACAAGGGGAATAATCTCACTTGTACATAAATAAATAACAAAAATGTTACTTATTATATAAAATACAAAAAAATGTTACTTACTATATTAAATACAAGAAAAGAATAGAATTACTATTCAGCAGAAAGGGGGTAAGAGAAGTTTTGTAATGAGAACGAAGTGTCTTAACACTAGGTTCCCAAGTTCCCTTTGTCTACCCTGCTACGTGTGCGCGTGTGCTAAAATATATATATATTAATTTATATTCAGCTTTATTAAAAAGTTCATAAAAGAGGACTTAGTCTTCTCCAAGTAAGCCTCTTGTTAGGATTTAAAAAAACTACTACCTTATTATAAATTGTTTAGAAAAGGTATCTAAAACCATTATGAGAAGTAGAAAACATTTTTCGAACGTATTTCAACTGTGTTAAGACCGTGAAAGCATTTTATTCTATAAGCTTAATGAAAATTGCAAACAATCTTACTGAAATCATTTCATTAATACAGGCGCTACAGTGCAACAGACAGACAGACGGGGCAAACTTATAATACATATGTTCTTGCATCGGAAGTTAAAAAAAATACTACAGTAAATCTAAATTAAAACAAATGGTTGAATCGTAGATTATTCGACAATTATTCAGATTGAAAAACAGACAATTACTGAACAATAATTGAGTAATTCAATAGAGCCGGTCGTCGGCTGTGACGTCGACGTCGTGACCGCGACCACTGACGTACTGTTCAATTAAATTATTATATACATACCTGAGCATTGGTTTGTTGTACCTGACTGTGACCTTGAACTGTGGTACAGTTTGTATTATAAATTCACATAGTACGTACACTTATACATTGATATATTTATACTGATTTCATAATTTTATTTAAGAGCCGATTGAAATAATACAAACATTAAATGTTAAGGAAAATTTTTAAAATCTATACTAAATATACAGTTTGTATGTGTTTTAATTGAATGCGCTAATCTTGGGAACTACTGCTAAACGCTGCGCTTTGCCTTGTTACCAGAGCGAATAAATAAAATAAATGTATTTCATTGCGTTGAGGAAGGATTTTAGTGACACTGCACCACGACTCGCCTCAAACTATTCTTTTGTTTCTTAATAGGAACGGAGTGTATAAAGTTTAGGTTCCCAGGTTTCCATATTGGTGTATGTAGGATAGAACATAAAACTGAACAAAAAACAATAACTTTAAATTAATACACGTGGGTATATCCCACTCAAAGATATAAAATATTAAATGTTTTCATTTCTTCACTTGGAACAGAGTGTCTAAACATAAGGTTCCCACGACTTCCTACTCTACTATATGCTGGATAAAAGCAAAAAAAACAAAAAAGAGACGAATAATAGTGGGAATTTATGAAAAATTGTTAAATGAGGTAATTTTTAAAAAACTACCCACAGAAGCACTTTTATTCTAGAACAAATATTATACCACAGAGACCGATAGCTGCCCCTATGACAGCACATTCCACGTGACGGAACCAAATCTGTACTACTGTACTGTTTATTTGAAGTTCACACGTAGTTTTAATTGGAAAAGCAAACACTGTATAACATCGTACGACAAAACAACAAAATACACTATTGTAAACAAATACCTTATTTACATATATTTGTAGCCACGTACAACTCTCACTGTTAGTTTTGAATCTAAAATATCTTAAAACTGTATGAAAAATATTTCTGATATGATGGGGCGATATGCATATTGGGCAATCATATCGTACAATATTGTTGAGCTGTACAGGTTGCGTAAAAAATGTAATCAAAATGACTGGCGTGCAAAAGCTGAGAGGGGCTTAAAATTGCTACTTCAATATTGGAACTTGCGTTCAATTGACATATTATGTTATAAAAGTTACCGTTGAATTTAATTTTTGCCATTTACTTTTAAAGAACAATTATTTTATTACCTACAGGGCCTGTCGCGGCGCCATGACACAAGTTTGCCAATGTAGACGCGGCAGGTTGTTGGTTCCATCCCTACTCCTATCCTATCCTAATGTTATATTTAATATTTCCAATTCTTTGCTCTGGTAACGAGGCGTGGCATTGACTTTCGCCACTCAACATGCAATGTTGAGTGGCGAAAAAAAAGTGGTTTTGCCGTGTGATCCCGGCTTAGAATAGGATCACCCTGGTACTGATGGTGTCGTAAGAGGCGACTAAAGTACGAGTGGAAGAGTCACGTTGTCAGCAATGACAACACGTATGGGCAGACTCGACC
>DWMZ01002732.1:0-13680 GCA_018249855.1 Eueides tales michaeli | reverse complement strand
GATTGAACCCACAACCTGCCGCATTTACAGTCTACACGCTTCTGCCCCTGTGCCAATACTTAAAAATATTTTTTCTCTCATATCAAAATTTTTATATTAATCAGCTAGTGTACAATTTAAACACTTTCAAGTGACACTTTCAAGAGGTCATTGAAATCAATTCTATTTTTCATTATTATTGAATTATTATTGTTTAGAAACAACCCTATAATAGGGTGGTGCTTTATTATTTTTTTTTATCAATTGCTTAGTATTCATGTATTTTCATTGAAAAAAAATATATTGATGTCTATTTACTATAGTCCTTCGAGAGTCCTTTAAGGCCTGTCGTGGCGCAGGTGCACAAGTGTGAGGCTATATACACGACAGGGTGTTGGTTCGATCCCTACTCGAAAAAAATGAAATATTTAATATTTTTATTTCTTTCTCTAGGAATAAGGCCAAGCTAGTTGAGTTGAGCCACTCAAGACAGAATGCCTCAAGTACGGTGGAAAGTGGGAAGCGGAACTGAGCACCTTAACACTAGGTTCCCAGGTTCCCTCTGCGTACCCTGTCATGTTCGGGATTCAGCGTGAAGCTAATACTTTTACTGAATAAAATACTTTTACTTTCTATTCAATTCAATTATTCACAAATAAATTTCAATTTACATGATCATCATTGATTAATTTGATATATATATATATATATATATATATATATATATATATATATATATATATATATATATATATATATATATATATATATATATATATATATATATATATTTGACTCCTATAATATTTTCTCTTATCATTTATATAAGTCTCAAGCTACTTCATTATTAAAGTCCTAAGAGCTGAGTATCGCAACTAAATGTTACCTTATTCGGGGCGGTGAATATCATTCTAGGTTTATTACGGACCTGACGCTTATTGCTAACCCGCCTGCCAAATATTTCACCTCAAGTTATTAACTTAATAATTTAACTAATATATAGGTAGATAGATTTTTTTATGAGGTGGAAATATATGGTGCCTACGTTTAAGACATTCCTCTCTCCACTTTCCGTTGAATATTCGATATATTGAGTGGAGCTCAACACCGTGCATTATCATATGAGAGTGATTATTTTAATCATATAAGTTTCAGGCTGTATCCCGCATATGGGGGTGGAGGGAATTTGGGAACCTGCCCCACTTTCCGCCAAGTTTGAGGCATTGTGTGTTGGGTGCAGGGTAACTTAACGCCGCGTTTTACCGTGTTACTAGAGCGAAGAAATTGAAAAAATAAAGAAGGTCCTTCCAACCAAAAAAAATATTTATGATATAATTATTTCCGGCTTGTGCAGCGTTTAATTCCGATACTCAACAAGTAATGTTCGGAACTCAGGCAGAAGGCAGTCAATTCATCAATGTATTTTTTTCCATTTGCTACATACAGTGTTTACGCTAAAGAGCTGTTACTTTAAAAACAAGTAGTCATTTCACTTATTGTTAAGTTGAATCCTTGACTATTTATAGTTAGTAACAATATTCTTTTTCTAGCTTCGCGCTATGTCCTGAATATATTTAGGCAGCCTATATTTAGGTAGAGGGAACCTGGGAACCTAAAGAGGTTTGTGGTCAAACACTTTCCACCATTCTTGAGGCAATTCTTGTTGAGCAGAAATCATTGCCGACAAACAATTTTTTTTGTCTATAAGTACATTTAGAACAAGCGTGTAAACTTTTTTTTTTTCTTTTTATTTTTTTTAAATAAGTGTATAAGAAAAATAAAAATGAGGGAAGGGAAGAACAATACCAGCAAAACAACTTTTTTTAGAAAGTAGTTACTCGTACAATATAGTAGTGATGTTACAAAAAATTGGATGCAGTTTTTACTATTACATGTTTTTATTTGTTTCCGTAAAATAAATTAAAAAAGCTATTTTAAGCTTTAAGCTTTTTGTTACATATCGAGGTAGATGGGACACATAGTATTAAGACACTCTGTTTTTCATTTTTGACCGTACAGAAAATTAAAAAAGAAATAATAATATTATAATTTCTCCAAATGGAAATGAAACCCAGTAAAAAAATTAAAGAAAATTAGTTTTTTTCGTAATAAGAAATTTTGAATTGAAAATACAATATATTAATAACTGTATTATAAGCTGGTATAGATGACTAAAATTGTTATACTTTCATGCATTGCTCATTAATTGCAGGTTTAGTCGAAGTGTAAACATAGAGTTTAGGGACTCCTTTGTCCGTATTAACCTTTTTTAATACTCAACATTTTTTCTCTGTCTCTTTTATCTGTATCTCTCACATATTATGATAATTAAAGGGAACTTAAATACCCGGGAACCCGGGAACTTAGGTTCCCAGGTTCCCTCTACCTGCCCTGCCTCGTTCGGGATACAGCGTGAAGCTATAAAAATAAAAAAAAACCTAGTGTCTAAATACTTTGTTTCATTAAGATACTTCCGGTACACATTTTCCCTTGAATTTTGGAAGCATTATTGAATGGAAAAACTTTGCATGCCTTGTCTTGCACACTCTGGTAGAGTGTGAAAATAAAAATATTAAATATTTCATTTTGTCGAGTGAAAATCGAACCAGTAATCTGTCATATTTACAGACGCACGCTTGTGTCCCTGTGCCACTACTGACCTCAGCTCTACATATTTTTAA
Organism: Eueides tales michaeli; assembly: GCA_018249855.1. NCBI lineage: Eukaryota > Metazoa > Arthropoda > Insecta > Lepidoptera > Nymphalidae > Eueides > Eueides tales. The sequence continues at coordinate 11,020 of DWMZ01002732.1, read as the reverse complement.
ATAATAGTGTTCAAATAGTTCATATAATATTATAGTGTAATAAAAGTTTGAGGTCAAATATGTAATAAAGTTTTCAAGTGGACATTTTGTGAACAGTATTTATTATTTTAGTTCTAGGACAAATTATATATAAAATTATTTAAATTTTAGCAGTCGCACTTTAATATCTAAATTAGAGTTTACTTTACTTTACTGGCATATTTGTGTGTATGCCAGTAAACTTAAGTTGGTAATGGTTTTTTAGTGTAACACAAATATAATTTCCATTACTTGATTTTTCTTCTTCGTTTCGTTAATTATTTTTTTTCTTTTATTCTCATTTCCCGCTGATTTCTATAAGTTTTTATCATAATGTATAAAATTTCATATAAATTATGCATAAATGCTCGCATATTTCGATTACGTTTATTTAAAAGCTTATTTTTTTTTCTATGTTTCTAGAGTTTATATACATATACATATATACACAATTGATATTAATTTCAGCTTGATATTGCGATTTTTTGAAAAATGATGTCGATAGACAGATATACAATCAAACGAACAACAAAGTCATCCTATAAGAATAATATTTATTTATGAAACACACGTATAACAATTTAAACGTAGCGAGATTTGAACCCGCACCTATAGAAATCCGTCCAAGCACTTTGACCACTGATCCATACGGTAAAATTTTATATAAATTTCTATATAAGTATTTTGTTTCCTACGCTCAGTTTTTACTATTTACATAAAGAACCCAAAAAATTACAAAATTTAATCTGTCGAGCATTATTTATTAATCCCAAATGAAAGCAATAACACTTCGCTTACAGACATATAGACAGAGTGCATACGCAGATAATACTCGGCAATAAACCAAGGGTCCCCCATTAGCCAGACAATTGGGGTTGTTTCGACCTCAAAGCAGTCTACCACATCGATTTCATTCAAAATTATTGTTAGAGGCCTGTATTTGAATATTTGAGGCCGGTCATGGTGCGGGGGCACAAGCGTGTGACTGTAATTTGGAGAGGTTGTGGGTTCGATTTCCATTCGAGTAAGTGATTTTTTTTTTATTCGCTCTGATAACAAGGCTTTGTGCGGCATAGAGTTCCGTCACTCAACGAGAAATTCAGCGGAAAGTGAGGAATGGAACGGAGTGATTTAACACTAGGTTCCCAAGTTACATCTGTCTACCCTGCCATGTGCGGGATTCAGCGTGAAGCTGAATGAGCGAGAAATATCCTTATGAGAACGGAGTGTCTTGATTCTAGGATCCCAGGTAGCCGTTTGCCTCCCCTGGTATTAGGACAGAACGTTAAGCTAAAAAAACATTCACTTATTTTAAGTTGTAAACGTTTTTAAGAGCAAATCACTATATTGATTATTTTAAACAGAATTTCAATATACAATATAAAAAATATCTATATATAACATTTAAAAACATCCCATATAATCCTCAAAAATGCCCAAAATTTGTTAGAAAGGACGATCAAATAAAGAGCTTGACGACTTTGACCATTCCATGACATGAATGAGAAATACAAATGCGGAAGAAACAAAAGTCATGTAGAAATTGATTTGATATCCCAAGAGGAATCTGTAGATGCTATTGAAAAACTGATATGGAAAAATCAAAAGATTGCTTTCCATAGCACATAATTCAGTTTTTTTCATACAAATGAAATAATGATGAATTCGACATTGTATGTCGCATATAGTATGTTTTGTATGTTAACAATAGGTGCATAAGTTCCCTCAAATTGGGAACCTATTTTTAAGACACTCCTTTCCCATTAGCACACTTCCGTTTCGGACTTTCCGTTGAACCTTCTCCATGAAAGCCATAATGAGTTATTATGGCTTTCATGGAGTCATAATCAGTATAATCATAAAAAAAAATAATAAAAATTTTAAGTCCCAAAACAAAAAGATGCGTGTATCAGGTCATACTTATAGACGTGTTTGTCTGTTTGTGTACCTATATATATATATGGCTCCTGAATGAATGAAACGATTTCAGTGCAGTTTATTTTAATTTAAAGCCTTGTTCATAGTGTTTTTTAGCTATATTTTATCAAAATCAGATCAGCAACTTAAGACCTACAAGCACTTTTTTATACTTTTTATATGTCAAATCTAGGATTCATAGTTATTAAAAAAAAATGATCTACCGTTTATATTTTAAATACGTTTACTAAAAAATTCCTAAATATGATAATAAATAGAAAAATTACACTCTGTTTTTTTAAGCGTTACAAAGCTACTTAAGGAACATTTAATTGGGGTAAAAACTTCAAAGACCCTCCAAAGACACATATAAGGGGATTACTTGTAAGTACTTTATATAATATTATTATTTTCTTTACTTAAATCTTATATTTTTAGATTTATAATAATTTTAACAGTTGGATGTTGAAAATATAGTGGTAAGACACTCCGTTCTCATTTAGTCACTTCTGTTTCCCACTTTCCGCTGAATTTGGGGCATTGTCTGTTGAGTAGCGAAACTGAACGCCGCGCTTTGTCTCGTTACCAAAGCTATAAAATGGAAATTTTAAATATTTAATTTCCTTGAGAGGATTTTTCCTTCCAATATTCTTAAGTATTCTTAAGTGTTCTTTTTAAAAAATGTATTTAAGACGATATCAATTAATTATTTCATTATTTCGATTTAATCGTAACTTTGTTTGTATTTATGAGTCTTTTAATATTATGATTAATATATTATATAATTTGATATTACAACACAAAAAAAGAGAAATATTTTTATAAATATTTAAACTTTATTCTATATTTTATTTATTATTTAAATATTTTTAAAAATTAAACAAACTCCTTCGAAAAACATTTCGATTTCACAATGATACTATGTATTTATAATTAATTTAACATTAAAATAATACCTTATTATATTTTATTATAATATTTTAAAATAATAAAATATAACAAAGTATTATCTCTAAGTCTGGCATTAAGGGAAAGCGCGGCGTTGAGTTCCACCACTCAATACGCAATGCCTCAAATTCGGTGGGAAATGGAAGTGGAACGGAGTGTCTTAACACTAGGTTCCCAAGTTCCCTCTGCCTACCCTGCCATGTGCGGGATACAGCGTGAAACTAAAAAAATATATATATTTCATTAAAAAAATATATAAACTTTTTACAAAATTGTACCCTATGTGTTATTCTAATGCATAAGCTGTAAAGTTTCATCCAAAACTCCCGTGAATATATATCAAAATATACTTCCTCACAAATTTCACATTTATAATATTAATAAAATAACTAATAATACTTACCACATACAAATATTCCAAAATAAACAAAAAAAATATTTCGTAAAAAAGCACAACACTGAAATCGTAATAAGTTCTATCGACAAAGCTCGTAGGGACGTGCGCTCCCCGTCAAACACGCGGCGGTTCTGGCGGGAGTCTGGCATCTGGATCTGGATATTATGAATGGCTGAGCTTTTACAGAGTATATATTAGTCATTTTAGTTAATGCGGATGTGGATATCTGTTATTGTTATACGCGAATGCGAAAGCGATTACGAATATTCCTTTTATCGTTATTTAGTATATTTGGTAGAGCGAAGTGCAGCGTTGAGTTACGCATCTGGTTCTAGATATTATGAATGGGAGAGTATATACAAAGAATATATTAGTAATATTAGTTAATGCGGTTAACTAAAATATATGTTATTGTTATTCGTGAATGCAAAAGTGGTTGTGAATATTCTTTTTATCGTTAATTAGTACATTTCGTAGGGTGAAGTGCAGCGTTGAGTTACGCATCTGGTTCTAGATATTATGAATGACAGTGTTTACAAAGTATATATTAGACATTTTAGTTAATGCGGATGCGGATATCTATTATTGACATAAGCGATTGCAAATATTCTTTTTATTATTAATTAGTACATTTGGTAGAGCGAAGTGCAGTGTAGAGTTACGCATCTGGTTATGGATATTATGAATGACAGTGCTTACAGAGTATGTATTAGACATTTTAGTTAATGCCAAAGTGGATATCTGTTATTTATCTATATAATTATTTAGTAATTTGTTAGAGCAAAATGCGGCGTTGAGTTACGTACATCAAGTCCGTAATCTTCTGAACCTTGTAAACTCGTAAAAATCATTTTCACACTGATGCAACAAAGTGCAGCGTTAAGTCCCGCTACTAAACAGCAATGTGAGAAATTCGAACGAAAAGTAGAGGAATACTGTAGGTACTGTAAATTGTAAAAAAAATTGACACACTTAACGTAATCGGAGCAATTGCTTATTTATTTATGGTGTGGCGTTGAGTTCCGCAATTTATCGCTCCCCTAGAATCCAGTGGAAGGTAAAGTACGGAAGTGTCTTAATGGGAACGGAGTGTCTTTACACTAGCTAATCCTGCAATAAGCGACAAACCAGCGAGAAGTTTATTTATTATCTGTATTGATAAATATGAAAATTATATCCTTATCTCACTATTGGTTGTACATTTGAATATGTGTATATTGATATGTCTCTGGAAAAACGTTGAATTGGATAAACGCATTTAAAAATTAATGGATGTGTAATATCACGTGTGGATGTTTGATCACATATTTGGATGTGCCATTATATAAGTGGATGTGCGATCATTGTGTGTGTGTGTGTCTGTGTATCATTGGATCACATATTAAAAAGTTTAATCACGTGTGCTTGTGTGATTATAGATATGGGTGTGTAATCGTAGGTGTGGATGTGTGTTTTCATTCATAGATATGCGATCGCAATAATAATTATTTATTTACGGGTACTGTGTACATACTAGCGTTTATTACTAACCTTAAAACGAAAACGCAACTGCGGCGATATTAATATATTTTATAAACGTTTTTTATAAACGTTTTTAAAGTTTTGTATATGTAAGTCAATTGATACAGATTGAATGTTCTTTTAATTTAAACATAGCGTTCTACACGTGATTAATTGTCATTTTATTGAAGGGTTATCGTAAAATGAAATGTGTCTTTTTACATCTATACTTTATAAAAAACCTGTAACCGATCACTTTACGTGGAAAATATATTTGAAAAATATTAATGACCATCTCCTAAGTTTATTAATGTGATAGGGCGCACAAAATAGTGATTTCTTAAAAATTTTGTCTGCTTGTGCGTGCTTACCTCATAAACACTTAAACAGATTAAAATGTAATTTTCACTATGATATTTTGGCAATTTTTATTTAAATATGTTAAAAAATAAAAAGCTACATCAATTTAAAAATTGAGGTTTACGAAATCTTTATTCATTTAACATTTTTTTTAGTTTTCAATGTATAGGTATTAAATTTAAAAATAATAATGTTATTACAACAAGAATGAAGTTGAAATTAGTAAATAAAATCTGCTCGCGACTTCGCCCGCTTGAATTACACATTCAAGCGGGCGAAGTCGCGAGCGGATCGCTAGTCTGTAACATATTTGGCCCATAATTTTCACCCAATTTTTAATATTACCGTCTCGTCCAGCGAATTTATAAAATTTTAAATCATATTTGACACCGGCTTATCCATATATCAATTCTACTCTATATATTTTCGCCAACATAAAATACGTCGTTCCATTGTCACGTGCCTTATTTTATTTTGTTTCAATATTGTTTCCAATTTGTGCCTCGTTTTGTCCAAGTACGTGTTGAATTTTAATATAAGATTTAAACCAATATGAAAATTTAAAATTATATATAATATTCAAAGTAAAATGGGGCCTGTATACGCAGGGACACAAGCGTGCGGTTGTGTCCCTGCGTAAGCGGTTGTGGGTTCCATCCCCACTCCAGAAAAATATTGAATATTTTAATTTCTTCGCTCTGGTGGGCAAAACGCGGTGTTGAGTTCCGCCACTCAACACGCAATACTTCAAATTCGGCAAAAAGGGGGGAACAAAACTCCGTTCTGTTACATATTTTCTGCATGACGCAGGTCAATTGGGGCATTGCGTGTTGAATAGCTTGCCTTGCCCCTGCGACACAACAGCTCTCTATAATAAACAGGAGAAAATCTTCAAAATATACCTAAAATAAAAAAAAATAATATCTATGGCAATAATTAATGAATGATCCAAGCATCCAAGTCCAACTGATTAAGATCAACTCACCCTGTAATGGTCATTATAATAAAATTAAAAAAAAAAACATAAAAAATATATCTTATTAAAAAATAATTAATGAAAAAAAATCTTCTATGAAAATAATGATTGAAGTCCAACTAGCGTTTCGATATCGAGAATTCGTTTCATCATGTAACGGTCACAATCTTGCAATCATTGAATTCGAATGTTTTTAATGATGTACAATTATAAAGATGGTTTTTTACTGAGAATTCTCATTATTTTATAATAGGAATCACAAAAAAAAAGTTGATGTCTGTCGTGGCACAGGGGCGTGTGACTATAAATGTGACAGACAGTGGGTTTGATGGGGATCAAATCCACTACTATAATGTACGACATAAAATCTTGTAATACAAATAAAGAAAAAAAACTTCAAAATAAAAACTTATTTCAATAGAGTTTCATAGAAACAAATCGTTACAAACTTATATTTGTTGTTCATTTCATACAAAATGAGTGCATACGTCCGCGTATCTAATTTTGTCAATTCTTATAGATTGTGGCGGAAAGTGGGGAACAGAACGGAGGGTTTTAACATAAGTTTCCTTTGCCTATCCTGCCATGTGCGGGATACAGCGTGAAGCTGAAAAAAAAATGGTGGTAATAGACTCTTACCGCAGATCTCTTGGAATAGTGTGTTGAGGAAGGTCATATTAAGGGTACAGTTTAAATTTCATAATCATTGATTGTAGTTAAATTTAACGGGAAGGAAATCTATAAGAGTTGACAAAATGAGTTAAACGGACGTATGCACTTTTTCGATATAGTTTGTAAGGATTTTTTTCCGGTGAAACACATAAATTTTCTTTTTGCAGATTTTTTTCTTCATTTGTGTTATAAGATTTTACATCGGAAAACTTGTTACCATCTTCCGAATGAGTTAATATAGAAACTTGATTTTCCGTGCTCTAAGAGATTGTTTACATTTTTCTCACACGTGGCAGGGTTAAAATTCTTCGTTCTGTACCCCATTTTCCACCGTTCTTGCGCAACTCAACGCCGCGCTTTCCCTTGTTACAAGAGCGAAGAAATAAAAATATTAAATATTTTCAAATCAAACCCGTCGCGTTACAGTCACACGCTTGTGCCGCAGCACTACGATAGGACGGTAGGTATAGATAATTGATATTGATTTCAGCTCCATGCGATCTTGAAATAAATGATCTTGACTTGAAGTGATCTTTCGTAATAACACAGTAGTTGAGTGCCAAGTATTCATAGAATGCGAATAATTTATAAGTGAGAGATGCATGGAATCTTGACAAAAAATTACTCACGTGAATACTCAGCTTCACTTTATATACCGCACATGGCAAGGTAGGCAGAGGGAACTTGGGAACCTAGTGTTAAAACACCGTTCCGTTGCCCACTTTCCACCGAATTTGAGGCATTGCGTTTTGAGTAGCGGAACTCAACGCCGCGTTGTACCTTGTTACCAGAGCGAAGAAATAAAAACATTAAATATTTAAATTGAAAAAATTAAATATTCCTTGAATGGGGATCGAACCCACAACCTGCCTACTTTAAAGTATGCTTGCGCCCCTGTAGTACGATATGAGAATAAAGAACGCAGAGTAAGGAAAGAGCAACGGCCGAAGTATCAAGCCCTGTCTGTTCCACGTTTAATTCACCCTGTAATCAACAGACAACCTAAAATCGATACAATTCTAATATCTGGTGTAACCACAAAATTAATCATTAATTAGTGGCCTACGCGAGGCTTCGCCCGCTTCTCCATTAGTTAATGTTAGAGACCCCACACGGCTTCGACCGCTTGAATTACACTATTTTATTCACTTAACTCAGCTACTTTTATGGTCTAATAACATTATCACTTTTTTATATACACTATTTTGGGCTATTACAATAATAAACGTCTCCTATAAGATATTTATAAACATATCTTCCATGTACAGACAGACATCGGTTACAGATTTATTATAAGTATAGACAAGCGACCTTGCACGGATTCGTCCGCTTACCTTTTGTTTAATATTAATTTTGTTTGTGGCTTCGCCCGCATGATGTAACGAAAATATATTTGGGTTACATCGAAATTATTAACGTGAAATAATAAAGTTAAATAGACATTAACGTCAAATAATATAGTTAACTATTACCGTCAAAAAATATATAGTCTGTAGTCATTTTTTTCCAAAAACCAACACAATAGACATTACCAGTCCACACCTGACATTATCACGCTTATCACCCTTGCACACTCTGCGATATGCAAAATACATAGTAACGCTAAAAAAAATGTAAAGCCCATATAAGTAAATTACATACATACATACATAAAAAATATTATACATTAATACCATAGGCCTGTGACAAAAGGAACTCGTTACGTAAAAAATCCCTCGAGACCTCAGTTAAATAGTTTGCTTACAAAAATGTGTTTCCAGCCTAATTTACACTTATTTGAAAGCTTTCCATCATGTATCATGCCCCAGTTTTTACATGAGAAATTGTTAAAATATTTTAATTTTAAAATGGAGAAGTTAGTTTATTTTCTTTTTTCCACTGATGTTGAAGTTAGTTAGGATTTGTATGTGTATAAATTTTAAAGAGGCATGTCGTGGCGTCAGCGGTACAAGCTTGTGACTGTAACCGACAGGTTGCGGGTTCGATCCCGACTCGAGGAAATGAAATATTTAATATTTTCAATTTAAATATTTTTTTTTTTCGTTACTTCGCTCTAGTAACAAGGCAAAACGTGGCATGGGGTTTAGCCACTTAACACGCAATGCCTCAAATTCAGTGGAAAGTGGAGAACAGAAGTAGAACGGAGTGTCTTAACACTAGGTTCCCAAGTTCCCTCTGCCTACCCTGCCATTTGTGGGATACAGCTTAAGTGAGTAAGTTTTATACGGTTCAGAAATATTAATATATTTTTTACGCCTTATTCCCCATATAGCTATGTAGATGAGTGCGACGTAGGTTATCGTATTTGAAAGAAATGAAAAAAGGACGGAATGCAAGATCATTGTACCCTAATGATAAGATACCCTAATGATAACAAGTGAATGAGGAGAGACGGAAGGTATGAAATGGATGTGGCAGTATTGGTACCGACGTTGTTACACGGCAGGGAAACGTGGGTATTGCAGAAGAAGAATGTAAGAAAGAAGCATACTGTGAAGATGCGATCACTTTGTAGGCTATGCGGAGTTAGCTTAGCTGATCGCATACCCAACGAAAAGATACACAGGATTGTAGGTACTAGCGTGGAAGTCATAGTGAGATTGATGAAGAACGTGTTCAGGTGGTTTGGGCACGTCGAGCGAATGAGTGAAGAAAGCAAAGCAAAAAATAAAATATGAAGGAACATTGAATGGTAAGAGGGAGGAGATCTTGGTTGACCTTCGAAAATTCAATATCTACGATACTGGAGCAGAGTCACGTAAAAAACATGAGGACCTCTTGGAGGGCGTGTATGAAACATGTACGAAAGTTGATGACAGTGGACGAGGAGAAAGAGGTATGCGGAGACCGTAGCGTTTGGCGCTCCGTTCTCTCTGCCTACCCCGCTAAGGATATAGAGTGAACTTAAATAAGTAAGCTAAGTAGATAGTGGGAACCTCACGTTAAGTATTGGAACCTCCTGTTTATTGCTAAAACGCACAATTTTTGATCGCGCTTTAATTACAATTGTTGCACCTAAAATTAACTTAAAAATGGAAATTTCCAGTTAACAATCGAACTATCGTCGAGCTTATAGTCACAGCGTTTAACTACAAGGACAACTACTTCATAGTGAAATATGAATTCTTAATTAATTAAATAATTAAGAAATAAAAATACATAACTCAAAACTTGACTATATTTATTTTTCAATGTGAATTTTATTTTCTATAGAAATACGTGAATCAGTAAAAAGATCATCTGTAAATTTATTAATTGAACAATGAAATTATTAAATAGGCCACTGCTCTCATTTATTATGATGTTATATATATTTCAGTAATCATTATATTTCAGGCAAAAGCGTGCGACTGTAAACGCGATAGGTTGTTGGTTAATTCTCAGCTTCACACTGTATCCCGCACTTGGCAGGGTAGGCAGAGGGAACCCGGGAACCTGGTGTTAAGACACTCCGTTCCACTTTCGTTCCCCACTTTCCGGTGAATTTAGTGAGTGGCGGAACCCACTCGAAGAAATGAAATAGTTCATATTTTCATTTTTTCGCTCTGGTAACAAGGCAAAGCGCAGCGTAGAACTCCATCAATCGCAGTATTTTAACAGTAGACTTCCTTGTTCCCTCTGCCTTTGTTCCCTCTGCCTTTGTTCCCTCTGCCGTGAAGCTATACATATTGTATACATATATTATAATAATTAAAAGCTGCCTTGGCGCTAGGACACTAGCGTGCTTCTCTCTCAAATAATTTTATTTATCTTGTTCTGGTAAGTAGACATAGCGGAGCGTCGAGTTCCGTCACTCAACCTACAATGCCATATTTCGTCGAATAAGAAAAATTAAAAACGGAGTGCCTTAACACTCAGTTTCTTTTCCCATTGCCTACTCCGCTCTATGCGGAATATAAAATGACACTGAAACAAAATGAATATAAAAAATACACGTATGTATATACGTAAGTAGAAGTCAGTAGTTGTATGTTACCCGCTTACGGCTTCGCCCGGTGAAATCACACGATTATTTATTTTAATTAGACGTAGTTGAACATGTCTTTAACTCTTTTACGTAGAAATGATTGGGACAACCAGAAACTAAATATTAAGGGAAGTTTAAATAAAACATTATATATATATATATATATATATATATATATATATATATATATATATATATATATATATATATATATATATATATATATATATATATATATATATATATATATATATATATATATATA
>DWMZ01002731.1:0-13681 GCA_018249855.1 Eueides tales michaeli | reverse complement strand
AGGTTTGTCCTCGATTTCTCCAGGATTCCATCATCGGATCCTGATCTCCTTACCATGGGACCAATTGTGAAATATACCCTTTCGAACAAAAAAAGAATTTTGAAAATTGGTCCGCCTATCTTCGATTAATCGGGGAACATACATAAAAGAACCTCCTTTTTTATGTCGGTTAAAATCCCTATAAATTTTAACTTATTATGTTATTCTGATATCGAAGCTACATTACTGCAAAGTTTCAAGAAAATCCGTTCAGTAGTTTTTGCGTGAAAGAGTAACAAACATACACACATCCGTACAAACTTTCACATTTATGTATAACTAGCTGTTACCCGGGACTTCGTCCGCGTTCACTATTTTGGTCACAGTAACTTACACATAAGAGATAGATATACTGTCGCGGACTTTTATTTAGAACCATTTGTGATAAATAATCCTACAGTAATTATCTTTGTGTAACTCCAACGATAAAAAAAGTTTTTTTAAAAATCGGTTTTCCTATCTTCGAGTAATCTGAGGAACATACGTATTAAGAAGCTCCTCCTTTTTTGCAGTCGCTTAATAAAATGAGATGATAGTCAGATACAGATTTCCCAATTGCGTTATTATACGAAAAAACTGCATCAGTGCCTTTCAAATTTGAGGGTTGCCCTCGATTTCTCCAGGATTCCATTATCAGATCCTGATCTCCTTACCATGGGACTAATTGTGAAATATACCCTTTCGAACAAAAAAAGAATTTTGAAAATTGGTCCGCCTATCTTCGATTAATCGGGGAACATACATAAAAGAACCTCCTTTTTTATGTCGGTTAAAATCCCTATAAATTTTAACTTATTATGTTATTCTGATATCGAAGCTATATTACTGCAAAGTTTCAAGAAAATCCGTTAAGTAGTTTTCGCATGAAAGAGTAACAAACATACACACATCCGTACAAACTTTCACATTTATAATATTAATAAGATTATGTATACATAATTATATATCTACAGATAATTACCTACTACTTACTTCAATGTCTGTCGATTCTACGACGTAGCATTGTCATACATTTACTAAGCTATAGAGCGGTGAACGTTTATAGATCGAACCCTTATATGAATATATTTTAAAGTATTAAGAGGCTTGTCGTGGCGCAGGAGAACAAGCGTGTGGCTGTAAATACCACAGGTCATGGGTTCGATCCCCAATCGAGGAAATTGAATGTTTAATGTTTTTATATTAAATATTTTTATTTCTTCGTAACCTCTGGTAACAATGCACAGCGCGGCGTTGAGTTACGCCACTTAACACGCCAAGTGGATAGTGAGAAGCGGAGTGTCTTAACACTAGGCCCCCTCTACCTTTCCTTCTGAATTCGGAATACCTGATTTAAAGTATTTTTTTTATTCCAGTACATTTACCGATTGCTGCCATTCCCCGCCGCTTGCGCTTTGAACGAGTTCTTCAACACCGGTGTGGATGCGAACGATTAAGATACGATTACATACACGTAACTTTTTTAGTTAATTAAATAAGAAAATCATTGCATATTACCTCCTTTGCCAATATTTTTATATAAAACTAACCAAGCGTTTAAGTTATTATTTATTAAAAAAACTAAATTAAATTATATTACTTCTGTATATTTCATAAACCACTGGAGATCAATGATTATGATAGAAATAATGATATTGTGACTACAATTCTGTGCTTATCATATTTTCTCATTTATTTTTTATATTGTTATAATTTTATTTGTTATAACCTGTGTCTGGTGAGTGTGGTTGACCTCTTAATACTAGTCGAATAAACATTCAATGTGATAAGCGTATTGTTTTATTTATTGATAAGAACATAAATATATTTTTTCTTATTTTGATATATTATATATTTTTTGTAATTTGTTTTATTGCAAGATATATTTTTTTCAGCTTCACGCTGTAACCCGCAAATGGGAGGGAAGGCAGAGGGAATATAGGAATCCTTACCTAAACTTATACATACTTAGAAAAATAATAAAATATATTAATTTTATACATATTTTATGCATTTAATACTTAAAATATTTAAAATTATAACAATAACATACCTATATTATAACAAATTAATATTTAATCTGTATCACAAAGAATTGTTATGAGTCATTATCCTTTAGTTTTATCGTTTAACCATCTAAAGTAAAACCGTACTTATTTTCTTATCATAATTATATTATTTTTGTTTCTTATATCTATTTAATCTAAGAACCATATTTGGTACTGAAAATCTAATCGTTTTTAGTTGCTAGGTTTATATAAGCTGATTTTATAATAACATAAGGGGTTTCTTAAAATAATGATCAACTGATATAAATATGAGGGCGGTCGTGACGCAAGCTCACAAGCGACTGTAAAGGTTCGATCCCCACTCGAGGCAATGAATTTAATATTTTCATTTCTCCGCTTTGGTAACATGGTATATCGCGGCATCGAGTTTCACCTTTCATCACACAATGTCTAGAATTTGTTGGAAATTTGAGGGAAGTGACAGAGTGTCTTAACACTATGTTTTAAAGGACCCCTCTGTCTCAAGTGTAAGTCAAGAAAACAAGTGAATATTGCAAAAAACAAGAATATTGCTAAAGAAAGGTCTTGTATGAATACCAAATTTGGACGAAATGTAATTTATACTTTTAAATTGATATATACTAAAAATAAATCGGTATATTGACCATTTGTTGTTTCATTTTAGCTTCACGCTGAATCCCGCACAAGGCAGAGTAGGCAGAGGGAACCCGGGACCCTAGTGTTAAGATACTCCGTTCCCCACTTTCCGCCGAAATTGAGGCATTGCGTATTGAGCGGAACTCAACGCCGCGCTTTGCCTTACTACCAGCAAGAAGAAATAAAACATTAAATATTTAAATTGAAAATATTAAATATTTCATTTCCTCGAGCGGGGATCAAACCCAGTATTTCGTTTTATATTATTATTAAGAAGAATTTTACGCTCTGCCACAAAGAGGGGTGTCTGCGAGTTTGTTTGTGGCATCGTAACTCCTGAATGCAGACATATTTATTCATTAGCCAAATTTGTCCAATTTGACTGTGGTTTATTTACTGAAAGCCTTCTTGTTTGTATTCAAAGGTTACCTTCATTATTTAATTAAAAATGGTTTTTCTTTTAAAGATTCATTATTCAAAACCAATAGTTTAACTAGACTCAAAAAATAACGATGTACTTATATTAATTTAATTTTTACTGCTAAGTAAATATTTATTTATTAGATAACGTCTTCAAGAAGGCTGCTGCGTGTCTTCTCGACGGCAAGCATTGACCAAACGCTTCTAACAACAACGGCTCCTGACGAACGGCTTGCCTGTAACATCATTTAATTTGTTTTTTATTTCTTGTGCTAGTTTAAAAGTTATTAATTTCTTCACTGTACAATAGAATTAAAAATTTAAAAATATTTTTTGTTAACAAATATAACAGATGCACCGTTTTTATAGAAGCGTGTCTTTGCGTGCTTATGTAGGGGTTGAGAAATAATCACTGTTGGGTTTTAAAAAATGATCACTTTTAAGTATTTAATGGAATGCTTAAGTAATATTTAATATACTATTGTAGTGAAATACTATTATAGTGTAAGTGATTGCTCTCTGTAGTAGGAAGATATATATGAAAGGTTTAATATATATCTTTCAAACTAATTAGTTAGTGGGGGTATTTATTAATATAATAGAGCCCAAAACAATAATTTTTAATCCTTTTTTGCCTGTTAGTCCGTGCATTTTCTCGCGCCAATATAAAAAGTTGACTTGAAATTTCTCAATGTTTCCTTTATATTAAGTGTTTGATTTATTAAAATCGGTTCATAAACAAAAAGTTATATGTAAATATACATATTTTACTAAATTTAAAAACGTATAATAATTTGAACGAAGCAGGATTTGTACCCGCGCCTCTTGGAATCTGTCCAAGCGCTCTGACCACTAAGCCATTCGTTCTCACCGAGCTCCGTTGAAATTTTTATATGCTTATTACAACTTATTTATGTTGTTAGCATCTCTGTAGGGAAATCGACGGACTTCCAAGAGGCGCGGGTTCAAATCCTGCTTCGTTCAAATTTTTATACGTTTTTAAATTTAGTATTTTTCTTTCCTAAGTGTGGAATAACACTTTAAAAATAGTAAAAATATACATATTTTGTTCAGTAATCTACAAAATTGTTTGAAACTTCAGTTGAAAACATTATTATACATATATACTTTAACCTTATAAAGTTATCAAAGTACAAAAATAATTCAAATTAGTAAATAAACAATTGAGTACAGTGGACAAAACACGAACTGGCCGCTTATAATTAATATAAATCTTTAATATTTTTAAAATCCACACCTAGGAAAAAAAATAAGTAATTATTATATAAATTATGTACTTATAATCTTCTATAGACAGCTTTCCGTCCTTGTCTATATCCATTTTTCTCAACACCAGTTCTACTAAGTCTCTTACTCCTTCATCAGGATCTTCATCTCCCGGTTGCTTTAATAGGGAATTCCTTAAAAAATAATAAATTTAATAAAAATAATAATTGGAAAATATTTTAAAATGCAAATTCATAGATTCTTTACTCCTATACTAATATTACAAAAGAGACGATTTCGTCTGCTTGTAGATAGATGATACTCTCAATTGAAACCGACTGTTTTTACTATTGAAAAGCGTCCACATTTAGGAAAGAAAAAAATAGTCCCACGTCTCTTTGAAACCGTCCAAGACTTAGACGGTTTCCAAAAGGCGCAACGCTACGTTAATTTTTTTATTGTTTTTTTTTTAAATTACGAGTATTTAACCGACTGGTCTCGCAGTCAAAGTAACCTTGGACACATTCATAGTTCTTGAGGTACAAATGTACTATGACACTATACACGGTACACTCGGTGTATACATCGAGAGTCGCTCTATAAACTCGAATTGCTCTAATTGCAGAATTTATTGTGACAGGATAGTAAGTGTCGCGTCAGCCGCTTTGGGTCTCGTTGTATCTAAAGCTCTAATGTAGTTGAAAAGCTTAAAGTTTTTTTTTAAGAATAGGTTTGACATATTGCAATATATACACCTCATTGAGCACAATAAACGTAATACATTTTTACTATTTTTAAAGTGTTATTCCACACTTATAAAAATTTGAACGAAGCAGGATTTGTACCCGCGCCTCTTGGAATCCGTCCAAGCGCTCTGACCAACTAAGCCATTCGTTCTCACCGAGCTCCGTCGAAATTTTTTAAACGCTTGTTACAACGTATTTATGTTGTCATCTATGTAGGGAGATTTTTACAAATTTCCGCTACCAAAAGACAATTCGTTAGAATTATCGTTTGGCAAGAGAGAATGCTATCTATTAAATATTTTTACTATTCTTAAAGTGTTATTCCACACTTAGAAAAGAAAAATACTAAATTTAAAACAGAAATGCAATACATTATCAACAATTTTACGTGTTAACAGCTCGTTCCCTCTGCCTACCCTGCCATGTGCGGGATACAGCTGAAAAAAAGAAAAAAATCTGTTTAATTCAAAATAAGAAAATACAAGCTTCATTTCTGAACGTTACATAATTTATCACCGGGTAACTAAAGTTACTGCCTCGGACCCCAGAACAACCGGCGTAAGAATCTTAGCGAAACATCTTTCTCGTCATTTTTTTTATACTACTCTACTTCTACTTCACTACTCAGACACCTGCCGGGCCTGTCGTGGCGCAGAGGCACAGGCGTGTGACTGTAAACGATTCGATGTCCACTCCAGAAAATCAAATATTTTCTAGTTAACTATTTAATCTGTATATTTCTTCGCTCTGGCAACAAGGCAAAGCGCGGCGTTGAGTTAAGCCACTCAACACGCAATGTCTCAAATTCGGCGGAAAGTGGGGAACGGAAGTGGAATGTCATAACACTACGATCCCAAATTGAGTGAGTGAGTGAGAGTGAGAGTGAGTACTCAGTCACAAAATATCGAAATGTAAGCAATACAAATATTAATGTCACATTTTATCAGAATTTTGAAAAGTTAAACTTGATAACTATGTAAGCGTGGCAAAAGCTATAAAACGGAAACACATTTTCTTTAGTAATTTCACAATTTAAACAAATAGATATCACAATTATAACATGTTATATACATAACCATTAAGTAGTATACTTTTTTTCTTTTTTTTTTATAGCTAATATAATTTTAAAAGAACAGCCACACGAAAATGAAATGTTTTATGTTTCTATGTATTTAAAACTCAAATGCAACTAACTATAAATATAAATGAAAGTTGCAATATTTATGACTTTTGCAATTTTACATGTTTTCAAGTCATTAAGATAGCATTGTTATTAAGAAATAGAAGAAAAAATTAAACATTATTTCACGTTTTACGGAAGGAACTAGATTAATCATTTTTAAGTTGCACGAGGCCAGTCGTAGCAAAAAGGACACAAATGTGTGACTATAAATGCAACAGATTCTAGACTCAATTCACACTTTAGGTAATGAAATATGTAACATTTTCATGATCTTGTTCTGGTAATGAGGCAAAGTGTTCCAACATTCAACCGGAAGGTTCCCAGGGTTCCCTCTACGTACCCTGCTATGTGCCGGATGCAGTGTCAAGCTAAAAAAATCACGTGCCAATTCATAAAATGATAATAGTTGGTTCTATACAACAGCACAAAGTGACAAAGTGACCGGAAGTCACGAGACATAGAGATTGAAGCCGTCCTGTTTGTAGTTACCGCTATATATCTGACTGCTACGATGGGTATTCGGGTGCGATTCCCAATACTGACATAACTTCAGTAGTGTTAAAACTCTCCGTTCTGTTCTCCACTTTCCGCCGAATTTGAAGCATTGCGTGAATATTTAAATTGAAAATATGAAATATTTTTATGCCTCGAGTGGGGATCGAACTCACAACCCGTCACGTTTAAAGTCACATTCTTGTGTCTCTCCACAAGAGGCCCAATCTTGAGATTTTTTTATGGTACAAAGACTGCGCAAGCTCGAATATTGATGGATCTACAAAATAAAGGAAATGTTAAAAGCGAACAAAATTAACTAATTATATATGGTATTACCCACAAAAAAAAATACTATAATTTTTCTATACACAACTTACTTAAGCAACATGAACATTTCATCTCTCGTAATAAAGCCGTCGGAGTTCAGATCGTATACAGCAAAACAATGGTTCCGCCTTTCTTCATCTGTACCTCTTAGGAGGACGCTCAGTCCTCTCGCCCATGCCTCAAACTTCAAAGCGCCCTCCCCTCCATTGGCGCCTCTCTCCCATGTCAACCAAACACGGTCCAATACTATATCTTCTGTGACAAGGTCGAATGTGTTGTGCATTACATCGCGAAATGTATTTTGATCGATGCCCTGTTCAGATTGTTTTAAAAAAAATACTTACTTACTTTAAACTTATACTGATAAAAAAATACTTAGGCACAAGCGGGTGAGTGTAAACGCGAGGTCTTGGGTTTGATTCCCACTCGAGCAAATAAAATATATTATACTCAATATTTTCTTTTCTCACTCTGGTGAGACAAAGCGCGGCGATGAGCTTTCACTCAACATGCAATGCTACCAGAATTCAACAGAAAGTGGAAACTTGACACTAAATTTACTGTATCAGTCTGCGAAGCCTATTATATTGCATGAAGATACAAAAAAGTTTCTCTCAAAACTCGACGCCGTTGACTTATTATCAAAGTGAAAAAAATAATATAATTAATTAAATTCGAGTTTAACTAAGTTTCATACTTAGTATTAAATAAGGCATATAATAGACGCCTGTCGTGGCGCAGCGGCACAAGCGTATGGCTGTAGTCGAGGAAATGAAATATTTAATATTTTCAATTTTAATATTTAATGTTTCATTTTCACTTTAAATATTTAATTTTCAATTTAAATATTTAATGTTTCATTTCAGCTTCACTCTGTATCCTGCAGGGTAGGCAGATGGAACCAGGGAACCAGTGTTAAGACACCCCGTTCCACTTCCGTTCCCCACTTTCCGCCGAATTTAAGGCATTACGTGTTGAGTGGCGGAACTCAACGCCGCGCTTTACCTTATTACAAAAGCGAAGAAATGAAATATTAAACATTTAAATTGTAAATTTTAAATATTTCATTTCCTCGACTGGGGATCGAACCCAGAACCTGTCGGTTACAGTCACACACAGACAGGCTTCGTGTATTTCCTTTATAATAAATATCGAAAATCAATAATTTATTCTGACTTTTTAAATTCAACAGCTTATACATTTACTTAATATAGTCCTTAAATTAAAAATGAAAGAGCAATACGCTAAATTGTAATGTACTTACACTAAAAATTCTAATACAATTTATTTAGTTTTCGTGGGATTCTGTTTTCATATAATTGTTAGCTATAGGAAAGAAATTTGAACGAAACAGGATTTGAACCCGCGTCTTTTGGAAACCGTCCAAGCGCTCTGTGGAATAACACTTTAAAAATAGTATAAATATTGTCAGCTATTTTCGCTTTGTACTTATATACTCTACTTAGTTTCACACTACATCCCGCACATGGCAGAGTAAGCAGAGACAATGTTGGGAACCTTTGTGTTAAGACACTTCCGTTCCGTTCCCCACTTTCCGCCGAATTTGAGGCAATGCGTGTCGAGCGGCGGTACTCAATGGCGCGCCTTGCCTTGTAATATTGGATGTTACCAGAGCGAAGAAATGAGAATTATAAATATTTAAATATATAATATTAAATATATATTAAATTTAAAAACGTACAAAAAATTGAACAAAGCAGGATTTGAACCCGCGCCTTTTGGAAACCGTCCAAGCGCTCGGACTAAATAAGCCATTCGTTCTCACCAAGATTATTTAATTATGTTGTTGGCGTCTCTGTAGGAAGATTTTTTACTAATTTCCGCTACCCAAAGACAATTCGTTAGAATTATCGTTTGGCAAGAGAGAATTTTACTATTTTTAAAGTGTTATTCCACACTTAGGAAAGAAATATACTAAATTTAAAGTTGTAACGAGCGTATAAAAATTTTGACGGAGCCTGGTGAGAACGAATGGCTTAGTTGATCAGAGCACTTGGACAGTTTAGAAGAGGCGCGGGTTCAACCTACTTTGTACAAATTTTTATACGCTTTTAAATTTAGTATATTTCTTTCCTAAGTGTGGAATAACACTTTAAAAATAGTAAAAATATTAAATTTACAGTCACGCCTGTACCTCTGCGCCACGACAGGCCAATACTACAATAATGTTATAATAATAAACAATAGAAAACTATCCCGAATGAAACATGCGACATACAATATACAATAAAAACAAATCAGAATTCCTCTGTCTGACTTTTGTTTAGTGTCGTAATTGGTCACGAATGTAGCCAAAAAGTTATTTAGAATTGCGTGCGTCCTTATGTCTACTACATGTTTCGCCTTTTACGACTCACAAACTTTGTTTGGATATCATAGAAAAGATATAACAGGATGTCTATAGACCATGTAAAGGTGATTTTAGAGTCAGTTATGTCGATAATAAAATTGCAAAAGCCTTGTATATGGTAGAAACAGGGGACCTGGTATTGAGACAAACGATTCCTTACTTTCTGTCTAATTTATAAGTCAGACCAACAGACAACAGACAACAGACCTTAAAGTCAGCGGTCTATTACTATAGGAAGAAAATGAAAATAGTTCCTTTCCTCAGATAGGAATTGAAACCACAGCCGTCATGTTTTACAAACATACACTATCAAATTATGTCATGGCGGTCTCAAAATGTTCAGTTTCACCTTCGAACCTAGTGTCAAGACACTCCGTACCGTTGACAACTTTCGTTGCGAATCTCAATACCGCGCTTATTATACACTATTTAAAATTAAAAATATTAAAAATTTCATATCATCGAGTGGGAATCAAACCCACAACTTGTCATGAAAACTTATTAGATATTTTTACTATTTTTAAAGTAGGAAAGGAAAATACTAAATTTAAAAATGTATAAAAATTTGAACGAACCAGGATATGAACCCGCGCCTCTTGGACTCCGTCCAAACGCTGTGACCAACTAAGCCATTCGTTCTCACCAAGCTCCGTCGAAATTTTTATATGCTTATTACAACTTATTTTTGTTGAATAAATAGCATTCTCTCTTGCCAAACGATAATTCTAACGAATTATCTCTAGGTAGCGGAAATTTGTGAAAATCTCCCTACAGAGATGCTAACAACGTAAATAAGTTGTAACAAGCGTATCAAAATTTGGCGGAGCTTGGTGAGAACGAATGGATTAGTAGGGCAGAGCACTTGGAGGGTTTCCAAGAGGCGCGAGTTCAAATCCTGCTTCGTTCAAATTTTTTATACGTTTTTATATTTAGTATTTAACTTATTAGACATCTAGTAGTTTAACAAAGCCTTCGTAGCGACAGTGTTGCATGAAGCTGAGAACTTTTCTTAACTAACACAAAAATAAATATATGATTTCCTCTACTTACATCAACTTTAGCAACGGGCTGACCGATGACGGACGCCGGGGCGGCGCTCTGGGCAGTCGTCACTAACCTTCTATACATCGTGAAGAGTGCCTCCAGCTCATTTCTAAAATGCAGTTTAACTCAATAACAGTTTACAGCTTCTCGCTGTACCCCCGCAGGGTAGGCAGAGGGAACTTGGGAACCTAGTGTTAAGACACTCCGTTTTGTTCCCCACTTTCCTTGTGTTTTGAGTGGCGGAACACAACTCCGCGCTTTGCCTTAAATAACAGCTTAAATTAGCCCTAGGGAATTGAACCCTCGCCTTCGAAATTATCCAAGCGCCCAAGAGTTTCTAAAAATCTATTATCTTTCCTTAATGCCAAATAACAGTTAAAAACGTAGCTTACATTAATGATTGATTAATTTATTAGTTTAATTTAGTTACTTTAACCCCTTCAAAATGGAATCTAACTGTAAACGCGATAGTTCTGAATTCCATTCCGTTTGTATAAATGTCTGGAACTCAGGCGGAGAGTAGAGAAAATATTCATCTGCCTGTAGGTTCTCTCTAACCACTTTTATATATTCGAGCTGAAAAAAAAATTGTGACTATCCTCGAGCGCTTTTAAAATTTAAAATAATACTTTATTAGCAATTGGAAAATGTTGATATATATTTGTTATTCTGTTTCAAGAAAGGTATGATCTGACTTTGCCACTCAGCATTTACGTTCTAGCTTTTTATTTTTTTTTTTATCATTCTACATTTTCTATGTCAATACGGTGAAATTATTAAAATAATTGAAGTACGATATAAATAAAGTCTGCTAAATTAATAAGCACAACCAATGTTGAAACTTGCATAAAGAAATCTCTATTTAAGAAATATTTTTCCAATAAAAAGTTTTCATCAAACAATTATTCATTAAACTTAAAAGCCATAATTTTCAAAATTAATGAAAACCAATAACACTTCACTAAAATCCTTTAGCAGTAACAAAAAGAAAATATTTTTTCATATAAAATATTTAATATCAATTCATTCATTACCTGGTGAAATGTGTAGATTTATACAATATTTCTAGCGTCTTTTCCTTGAGCTGTCGATAGGGCATGGTGCGTGTGTACACGGACGCGAATGTTACTCTACTGGCTGCCAGTAAACAGGGTATAAACAGGACAATTACCCTAAACGTTTGATTTCGTAACTAGTTGTACCGAATTTTCACAAATCACTAAGCTACTCGTATATGAAAATCTTTTAGTTACAAATATGATATATATTAGTACGATAAATGTTCATATATGTTTAGTGACATATAATTATGGCATATTTGAGTTTTAAAAGTTGAAAATAAATCAGTAACTTTCAGTCAAGTTCAAAGGAAATTATCTAGTGAAGTCATAATCATGAAGGAAGTGAATTATATAGTTGACTCCAACGTGTTCGATTTTTATTTCTACATATTTGAGGTTCTCTCTAAGTTTTTTTCATATGTTGAACAATTAAAAATGAAAACTAATGCGAAACACACACGTCTTTATAACTGTGTCTGTGATTAGTTTCAATAATGAATAGTTATTTAGTTGGTTACATTTTGGAAAATATAAGATACATGGAGGTTTTTAAATTTATTTTCTGTACGTACACAATGATATATTTATATGATATTTTTTTTTAGCTTCACGCTGTATCCAGCACAAGGCAGGATAGACAGATGGAACCCGGGAACCTAGTGTTAAGACACTCCGTTCCACTTCTGTTCCTCACTTTCCGCCGAATTTGAGGCATTACGTATTGAGTGGCGGAACTCAACGTCGCACTTTGCCTTATTATATGAAAAGATAAGAGGTATCATCATCATCATCATCGGCCTATCTTCGTCTACTGGCCTCTACAATTACACGCCTCTGACTTAAACTTTCACTGTTCACATTCAGTCGGAAGAGACATTATATACTTATGAAATCTTTAAGGCATATTGATAAGTATATTGATAAGAATCCCGCACATGGCAGGGTAGGCAGAGAGAACTTCGGAACCTAGTGTTAAGACACTCCCTTTCGTTCCCCACTTTTCACCGAATTTTTTAAGGCATTATGCGTTATGTAGCGGAACTCAACGCCGCGCATTGCCTTGTTAACAGAGCGACAAAATGAAAACATTGAATATTTAAATAGAACATATTAAATATTTAATTTCCTCGAGGGGAGATCGAACCCACAACCTGTCGTTTACAACCACACGTTTGTGCCGCTGCGCCACGACATGCCTAATTTATATATAAGCCCAGGCCTTGCATAATTTAAAATCGTATGAAAATGTAGACAATTAATAACTAGAGTTCACTGTTAATTACTGCATAATAATTTATTTCTCGCGTGTTTGTGTTCCTTCCACATAAATCATCTTGTAGTGGCATAATAAACATAAATCATACATATCCATGTAGTTTTGTTAAAATATTGTTTGTAAATAATTAAAAAAGTCAATATAGAAAAGCCTATAAAAAAATATATTTTTTATCTTTTTCTTAAAAGTAGCTTGTAATGTAATTTATATTGATTTTTCTGAAAAAAATATTTAATTCTACATACTTAATAACGTGTGAGGCCTGCCGCTGCACAAATGTACAAGCGTGTGATGCAACAGGTTGTGAGTTTGATTCCCACTCGAGAATATAAAATATTTAATATTTTCGTTTCCTCACTAAACACGCAATGATTCAAGAATTCGACTGAAAGTGTGGAACGGAAGTATTTTAAGGAGTCCCTCCCCTGTTAATACTGGGTTACCAAGTTCTCTTTATACCTTACTATGTTGATTGAAGAATTGAAAACCTGTCGGTTACTGTCACACGTTGGTGTCGCTGCCCCACAACAATATAAATATAAGAGATAATGTATAATAACTTACTTGTTAAATTTAGTGGTCTTAAGCAACACGTCTATGGCGCCTTGTTGCAATTTATTGACAGGTACAACGGTCTTTACTCGACGAGATCTTGGCGGAGAAGCCCGACGTTGAGCCGCTGCCTTTCCTGCACTCAGGAACAAACGCACGCCTCGCATTGCAATAGCACTTGCTGCCATGCTAATCTGTTGATTTTTCTTGTCCGCCATCTTTTAAAAAACAAAAATATTTTAGTATTATCAAATTCCAAATATTCTCTTTCTCTTCTCTTCTTTATTTTGAATTC
>DWMZ01002730.1:0-13682 GCA_018249855.1 Eueides tales michaeli | reverse complement strand
CACATACATTATTCAAGATATACCGTCATACATTATATAGTAGTAAAACATCGTGTAAGAACATCAACTAAGCTATCGTCTTTAAACATACATTAGAATGTTCTTAGCTAATGCAAATTACCTCAGTTACGACTGATATATGCGTGGCATTACTATTTATGGTCGTTGTATTCTTGTTTAAATATTTCCTTAATCTATGAATTATAAATGTTTATTTCCATTTCTATTTCTTCGTTGCATTTTTTTGTAGTTGTCAAAGTAATGTCTTGCATGTTTTACGGTTTAAATGCTTGCATGTTTTTGTATTCTTTTAAAGCACCTCAAAAAAAGACATTCATTCATTACAATTTTAAGTATTAATCTACACTTAGTAAAGAAAAATATTTATTTAGAAAAAAATGATAAAAAATAAAGTAGCGGTATTTGAACCAGCGCCTCTTGGAATTCGTCCATATATTTTCTTTTATTTTCAAGGAACCCCATTTCCTTTTCATGCGGATTTTATTAAAAACTGATTTTAAAAAAGTTACTTAAAAAGGCACAAAAGTTATTTTTTTGTCAATAAAATGTTGAGTGTATCTATCTTTGGAGCCTGTCAAGACACAGGAGTGCCACTGTAAACGTTGTAAATTGTGAGTTCATCCCCATTTGAGGAAATGAAATATTTACATTTCTGCGCTCTGATAGCCAGGTAAAGCGGCGATGGCAAAGCAATGTTTCAATAACTAAGCGAAAAGTGAGCAACGGAAGTATCCTAATGGGATCGGAGTATTTTAACACTAGGCTACTAAGCTCCTTGTGTCTACTCTGCGATCCGCAGGTTATAGCGTGTAGTTCAAAAAAAACGTTCAAGAAGAAATATATATACATACATAATTTGCATATAAAATTTCATTATGAATTTGTAATTGAACCTACAGCCGTACCTATGTAGATTGATACTACTCAGCTTCACGCTGTATCCCGCACATGGCAGGGTAGGTAAAGGGAACTTGGGAACCTAGTGTTAAGTCACTTGGTTCCGTTCTCCACTTTCCGTTAAATATTTAAATAGAAAATAATAAATATTTTATTTTCTCGAGTAGGGATCGAAGCCATAACCACATCAGCAGTCACATGCTTATGCCCCTGCGCCACGATATGCCTCATTTATAACATAATTACAGATGTTATCAAAACTATTGTTTGAAACGCCCATTATAAAATAAATTCAAACTACCTAACCTCATATTATGGATAGTAAGCTTCAGTATTCCAATAATTCTCTCATTGTTCCTATCTCAGGCATACTAGCTCTATACGATGGCCATGCAGTATTAACTCGGAATCCCTTTATCTAAGCAAGCAGAGAACCCGCTCGTATGACATTACTGGCATACATTAGTGGAAAACTTTTGTATGGTTACAAAAATTATGATACTATTATTATTGTGCATGTTATTTTTTTTATCTCGAAGGTGAACTTAAAATACATCATCATCATAATACTATACAGTCCTTTGGAACGTAGAAAAAATACATATAACAGGTACACATCGTTCTTGCTGCATTTTTTATAAAATTCTTTTATAGCGTACTTTCTATGGACATAGAGTTATAAAATTTGTTACGAAGTGATAAATTCAATACAAATTAAAAAAAAACTGAAAAAAGAACTGAATTTTATAGTTATCTCATGGAAAAAAAATATTGTTAATTAATCTTTTTTGTTGATTTCATTCAAAATCAGTGCAATCGCCCGCAAACTTAACTTTATCAACCTTTTTTACTATTTATTTTTACTATTTTTAAAGTGTTAATCCACACTTAGGAAAGAAAATCAACCTTGTTTTACCGTTTATCAACCTTGTTTCACCGTTTCAGTTGACCTTACAGTATCAATAAAGGGAATTAATTTAAACAAAACGGTAGTTATATCTTTTTTATAAATATGATAGATCAAATCTATAACAAGCTTACAATTGAAGTTCATATAAGTTATATTTATACTGCATTGCCTTGTAATTATGAAATTGATACAGGACCCTCAATGGGCGAATCTTTCTTGCACATAACTAGTTTTTTTTATTTTAATATGCGTTTAAAGATTGTGCATAGACCTATAGTAATACATAAACAATAAATGTTACACGAATTTATACAAGAACTAGCTGTTGCCCGCGGCTTTGCCCGCGTAGAATTTGATCTATTCCATTAAAAGGGGGGGAGGGGCCACAACTTGTCAGTCACGATAAAATTAAAATTGCAATCGTTATAGTACGCTATAACGATTGCAATTTTAATTTTATCGTTGAAATTTGGACACTTTTATCAATATTCAAGCAATTGGTACGTTGTAAAACTTAAATTACTAGACGTTATTATTATTTTTTCCAGAAATATTCTTGTAATAATTTATGTTTAAATAAATACTTATATTTTTTAAGCTAACTTCAGTTTTCTGTAGACTCCAAATTGATATATTAAAGATACTGGCAGACAACGCAAAGTCTAATCAACTGGACCTGAAAATTGAAATTTAGCATCTAAGTAGATAAGGAAGTGTAGGGGAGCGCTGGAAGGAAAGGAACGCGAAGAATGGGCTGTTCTTTTTATAAATTAAAAAATATGATGATAAAGGACCTCGTTTTAATAAGTTTGAAAATTCTCATACGATGTTTCTAATATAAATCTAACATTTTGCACATTGTTGAAACATCAATACAATATATTTGTACCTGATTAATTAAAATTACAAAATACATGGAGTTCGTCGTGGCGCAGGAGCACAAGTAGCACCAAGCAGCCACTCAACTTGCAATGCCTCAAGAATTCGGCAAAAGTGGGGAACGCCAAGGTCCTAATGGGAACGGAATGTCTTAACACTGGGTTCCCAAATTCCTTTGCGGTATAAGGATAACGTTATAACAAAACGGGTACGTAACAATAAGCAGATTATAGTATTAATCCTTGTCATCTAAGCACGATTCCTCGAAATCGAGATTACTTATACCTACTTTACAACCTCAAAGAAATATACTTGTAACTCTCTCAGAATAACCAGAAATGAAACATTAGAAGACTTACTAAAATAAATATATAAAATAAAGCCATTTCAACCGTCTCGCATATAGATGGCCTTATAACTCGAAAAAAATCGCCGTTCCCTAACCTAATTCAGCGTGTTGACGGCTGTTAAAATGGCTACGTAATCTAATTGTGCTGTTTTGCTTACTTGTAGCATGCCGTTCTTAATTCATCAACGCTGTATCCCGCACATGGCAGGGTAGAAATTAGTCTGGTTAATATTTACTAATATAATTAATAAAAATAATAATAAGGAAATCAGAAAGACAACTTAAAATTATTAAGTAATTAATTTTTAGATTTTTTTTCATTTTGACTGGTTTTAAAAAAAATTGTCAAGTGCGAGATTGATTCGCCCTCCGAGGGTTTCGTAGCAATTTCGAGATTATGATCACATCAGTTGTAAGTTCACGATTCAAGGTAGTAACGTCTTACTTTATGCCTTATTTCGTTGGTGTATGTACATCAAAGTACCCCAGAGCGGCGAGTATATATGCACAAATGCTAGTATTGTTTGGTTGTATAGATTTCAGAGCTTCATTTTTCCCTGTGCTCCAAGGTACCGTAGAATTTAATTTTTTTGATATCAATTTATTATTTTGACACACTACGCAATCTCAAGATAAATGATCTTGACAGAATTGATTCTATACACAAATCCTTTGAACCTTAAAAATAAATCTGATTTTTCCTATTACTAATATCTTTAAAACAGACGTCAACTTATTGATTTACATAAGCCAAACTCGGTGGCGAAATCTAAGTATTAATTTTTTCTTTTATATTTTTCTTAAATTAACTTCACAAGCGTCTCCTTGGAACGTTGAAAAATCTTCTTATAGTATATTATTCCTTCGTAAATTTTAATATGGTAATATGATACGTGATTTAAAATATATATTATCTAACTTAGTTTTATTAAAGTCACGGCTAAATTGAAACTTACCGTAAATTGAAACTTGTACGGTGATATATTTACATTTTTGGTAAGTAGATTAAACATTAGATTAATAAAAAAATCAGGAAAGTTGAAAAGGAATTTCTTTTTTATTTACAGCTTCACGTTGTATCCGAACTGCAATGAGAAAATGGAAACTTAGTGTTAAGACACTCCGTTCACATTACGACACTTCTTTTCCCAACTTTCCACCAAATGAGGTAGGCGTTGCATGCTAAGTGGCAGAATAAATGAAATTATAAATTGTTTCAATTTCCTCGAATGGTGATCGAACTCACAACCTGCAGCATCCCTGCGCCCGGACAGGCACCTTTAATTGCTCGTATTTCTAACACTTAAAAATCAAATGTTTACCAAATGTAACAAAAGATACAATTTTCCAACTGCTATAATAGTATAATAATAAGTTATGCGAATCATAGATTAGCTTCTAGGTCCTCTATGTTGAATGAAACATAGTATGAAAATCTAGTGTAAAGATATTGCATTTTCAGATATTGCACTTTCACCCTAAAATCAAATTATTATATAACATATTGACTAAAAGAACCCAACGCCATCTTCCTATAGTGGATACAGACCTATCACGATGGTATAGAATCAGTTTCACTTTGCCTTTATAGCCTGTGTGTAAAGTAAACTATATTTATTCAAGTAACTTTAATAACTCTTACAAACTATAAACTAAAGGTCTATCCTTTCCTTAAAGCTAAGATAACTTGAAGGATAAACTAGAACAGCTATAAAAGCTCACTTAATCAAGAAGCCATCGACTTTGAAATTTCTCAGTATAGTTAAATATTTTAATTTAAATATTAGATGAAATTGAAAATTATAATTTAACATAATTTAACGTTATGAAAAATAAGTACCCTGTGACGTCTGTTGTGGCGCGTTAATAAAGTAAGGCAGAAGAGTCTGGGAATCAGATTTTCATAAAACATATCTTAGATTTAATGAATGGCTTATTCATTTTGAACTTACAGTGCCCCAAACATACACATTTTTTTTCGTTGGGGGTTAAATACACTCAACTAACAATATCATACAAGACGAAAGGAAGGTAAACTACAATAAAACTTTCTTAGATATTAAAACTTTTGTTACCAAAAGATTTATTAAAAGTATATTCCACGAGTTAAACTAAATGAGACATTTTGAATGAAAATCGTCTAACTTGCACCTTCGCTGAATGTAAATGTACTTATAATGGGGAAAAATCCTTTAGACCCGCTCTCTAACCTAATACAAAGTTGACGGCTGTTAGAATGAGGTTGGTAATTCGATTTGTGAAGTTCTTTTTTGGATTTAAAAGAAAATAATAAACAATTTGTATAAAAAAAATTGAAATTTTTTAGCTTACTGTATAGCATAGTGATCACAGCCCTTTGGCGGTGAAGGTTCTAATCTCACTAGGGTGATAGTTTTAACCGTTTTCGGAAAGAATTTATTAATATGAGTTAAATAACAAGCACAGATCGTTTCGTTATATTTATATTTTTAGTGATTTCTATTTTCATTTCCCCGCTGTAGTGACAAAACAAAGCGGGGCGTCGATAAAAAAATACTAGAAACAGTTTATAGATTACAGATTTTAAATAAAAAATATATAACGAAATATTATTTGACATAATATTTAATTCTTAATTTAAAGAAGAAAACAAAAACGGTAAAAATCTGAGTCTTACAAAAATTCCAATAAAGTCTGTCACAACATATGCAGTAGCTACTTAGTTAGGTACTAAATTTAAACCTTCAAGAACTATTGAAATTCTTAACATATAGCGCGCGTTGTTTGAAACTACGTACAGTTGTGTCATTTTGTTCAATATTATCGTAATGAAAATAACGGATTATTTTTCAGCGTCACACCCCGCACATGGCAGGGTAGAGGTTAGAGGGATCTTGGGAGCCTTGGTCCGTTCTCCAATTTCTGCCAAAATGAAGACACTGCGTGTTGAATAACATAACTTAACGCCGCGCTTTGTCTTATTATGAAATCGAAGTAACGAAAATATTAAATATTTCATTTTCTCGAGTGTGGTTCAAACTCATAACCCCTGCCCCTGCGCCACGACAGGCTTCCAATAACCAACTATAATTATAGATGTTCTTTTAAGTTATACTTATAGAAATAACTGGCGTTACTTAGGTTTTTGTTTATTATTTGTCATTTAATTTGTTTAATTCGGTTGAAAATTTAAACCGGGCCGGAATATCTTAACACTAGGTTCCCAAGTTCCCTCTGCCTACCCTGCCATGTATGGGATACAGCGCGAAGTTAAAAAATAACAACGTATATAAATTGAAAAAGTCATTAAGGTGTCTCCATTTCTTAGCTAGAGCCATTATTAAACTTTCAAGGAACACGTATCGTTTTTATATCCGTGGACTCGTCCCGGAAGTTTATAATTCTATTGTACTTTCTCATGATCTTTATGAATTCTATGTATTTCTACGACTTTATACATATATTGTTTAACTTTTAGTTAGTCTAACTAAAAAAAAAATATTTGTGTTGATTTAAGACGTAGATTAGAAACTCACGCTTTTACTTTTCCCTAGAAATTTCGTGAAATCTTCTCTTAGTGTTCCCGTATTATACTATCAAAATACCGAGTTTCAACTTCAGTATTTTAGTATGTGTGTTGTCTGTCCATTAATAACATTTAAATGTTGTAAAATAAAATCTCATTTAATATGAGACACGTAATATTTTTTTTTCAACTTCACGCTGTATCCCGCTTGTGGTAGTGTGGTGTAGAAGGAACTTGGAAACCAATTATGAAGACACTCGTTCCCATTAAGATACTTACTTCTCCACTTCTTCGTTTCGCCGCCCAATTTGACGCAGAAAAGGAAAATGTTAAAAAAAAGTTAATGACCATTAGTGCGACTGCACACGATTTCTTCTGCGCCACGATAGGCCACAATTTTATATAAATAGTGAACGGAAGATAAGGAACTAAAAAAGTCAATAATATTTTAATTACTATGTACAATTATTAATTAAGGCAAAGCGCGGCGTTGAGTTCCGCCATTCAACACGTAATGCCTCAAATTCGGCGGAAAGTGGGCAACGGAAGCGGAACGGAATGCCTTACCACCAGGTTCCCGATTTT
This sequence comes from Eueides tales michaeli, assembly GCA_018249855.1. NCBI lineage: Eukaryota > Metazoa > Arthropoda > Insecta > Lepidoptera > Nymphalidae > Eueides > Eueides tales. Next base: position 6,536 of record DWMZ01002730.1, on the reverse strand, counting down.
CCTCTACCCACCCTGCCTCGTGCGGGGTACAGCGTGAAACAAAAAAAAAACATTTATTAATAAAAGAAATAACGAAATTCTTGATATCATAACTATGAAAGTATGTATCTACTTCAATCTGCAATACTTATATACCTATTAAATACTTATAATATTTTTGTAATTTAAAAATCCTGGTAAAAGAAAACAACAAAAATGTTCATTTATTGCAATTGAGAAACATATAAAAATAATACATACTTCGCCACATTGGATAAGAGTCGCGGGTTCAAATTACGCTACGTTCTAAATTTTTGTACGTTTGCTGAAAAAGTATTTTTCTTTTCTATGTCTGGAATATGATTTTAAAATATGTTAAGAATATAGAAAATATATATGTGTTTAATGCTACTAATCGCAGGCACTATTGGTTTGAATTTAAAAGTTATTTTTGTTTTGGGTAGTGCATTTACCGAAGAAAACTATAGGTTATATTACATTATAGTAACCCGCACGTAGCAGGCTCAGCAGAGGGAGCCTTGGAAGCTAGTGTTCAAATATTCTTTTTTTTTACATATTTCCCTTTCATCATAGGAAGTAGCAGTAAGAACAAGTTAACTAGATAGATAAAACTGACTAAATTAATAAAAATTAAAAATATACATATATATAACGTATTCTCAAATCCCTCTAAGCATATTTTAAATATCCACATAATAATTATATTTGTAAATAATTTCCAAATACCAATCCCCAAACTCGGCCTTTGCTGAACGAGGTCCATGTAAAGGACTTCAATTGAAAATACGTAACGTGCGTGCGTTTACACGTTACACGTTAACGTAAATCAAGATAGAAGGGAATGACAGGCGCGGCTTAGTAATCACTGCGACAGGTTATTTGTAACGCCATGTGTATGATACGAGTGGAGTACGGTCAACGAGCCGTGGCCACTGCCTCGTTAACTGACCGCACAGAATTAATATTAGGTTATTACTTGTTTTTGACTATTTTCTTCCCGTGGGAACAATGCACAAAAGTTTCAAATACCTAACGTTAAGGGAGCCACAACTTATTAATCGTGCTATAACGAGTGAATTTCCAATTCTATCGATGATATTTGGACATTTTTATCAATATTCAAGCAATTACTACGTTGTAGAATTTGATTGACTAGACGTCATTATTATTCTATGCAGAAATATTCTGTGTCTTTAAACTAACTTTAGTTTTCGGTAGATATTAAATTGATATATCAAAGCTAATGGCAGATAACGTAAAGTCTAAGCAAGTGGACTTTTAAAATTGAAATTTAGCATCTACGAGTAAATAGATTAGGAAGTGTTAGGAAGGTAGAGCGCTCAAAGTGAAGGAACGTAAAGAATGGGCCTTACATTTTCGTCCGAAAATATATGGAAATAACAATCAATATAGCTCGCTTTTCAGTTATTTTGACCCAAAGTATAAATAAATTATAAATTAAATAATATGATGATAAAGGACCTTCTTTTAACAAGTTTGAAAATTCTCATACAATATTTCTAATATATATCTAACATTTTGCACATTGTTGAAACATCAATACAATATATTTGTATCTGATTAATTAAAATTACAAAATACATGGAGTTCATCGTGGCGCAGGAGAACAAGCAGCATCAATCAGCAATAGTAACGTCTTACTTTATGACAAATTTCGTTGCTGTAGGTCCAACGAAGTACCTCAGAACGGCGAGTATCTATGTATAAATGTTAGTATAGTTTGGTTGTATAGATTTCAGAGCTTCATTTCTCCCTGCGCTCCAAGGTACCGTAGGACTTAAAATATTTGATATCAATTTATTATTTTGATACACTACGCAATCTCAAAATAAATGATCTTGACAGAGGGACACTAAATTATTCTATAAAAAAATTCTTTGAACCTTAAAAATAATATAGATAGCCCCAAATCTCATTTTTTATATTACTAATATCGTTAAAACAGACGTCAACTTATTGATTTACATTAGTCAAACTCGGTGGCGAAATATAAGTATTAAATTTTTTCTGTTATATTTTTCTTAAATTAGCTTCACAAGCGTCTCCTTGGAATGTTGAAAAATCTTCTTCAATATAGGTTACTATTTTTTATATATAAGATTTTTTTCTTCTTAATTCTTGAAACGGTAATACGATATGTAATTTAAAATATATATTATCTAACAATAACAGGTAATCAAGAAGCCATCGTCTTTGAAATTTCTCAGTATAGTTATATGTTTTAATTTAAATATTGGATGAAAATGAAAATTATAATTTAACAAAATTTTACGTTATGAAAAATAAGTACCCAGTGACGTCTCTTGTGGCGCATTAATAAAGTAAGACAGAAGAGTCTGGGAACCCGATTTTCATAAATCATATCTAAGATTTAATGAATGGCTTATTCATTTAGAACTTACAGTGACCCAAACATGCACATTTTTTTTCGTTGGAGGTTAAATAAACTCAACTAACAATAACATACAAGACGATACGAAGGTAAACTATAATAAAACTTTCTTAGATATTAAAACTTTTATAAAGATTTATTAAAAGTATATTTCACGAGTTCCATTAAATGAGACATTTTTTCTAGATAAATTGATTAATATTTTTTTCTAAATTGTATTGTAACAGTCTGGTTAACTAACGAGTACAAATTCATATATTTAAGATAAATTTATATGATTTTTTGTTTAAATACAGCTACAAAACATAGTTTGGCACCAATAGAAAAGTTTTCTTCAAAGTGACATTTGACATTAACTTATTTTCAATGCTTATAAACATTGGATAGTGCCAACATTAAAAAATGTACAAAATTCATTCAGAAATAAGAACTAGTTGTCAAAATTTAAAAAAAAATTCTGACTGTGGTTTTTAGTATGTTGCTTAAAAACAACATTGTGTATTTAAGGGTTAAACTTTGATAAAATATCAAGTAAGTATATAATATTTTTATTTGCTTGGTTATATCTTCAATTACATGTTCATGTTGTAAAACATTTAAAATCACTTGATGCTACTGTCGAATAGGGCGGAATCTGGTATGTTGTAGGAAAACTACAATGCGCATTGCTTGCTAAATAAATTCATGTTTGGTGAAGGATTTTTCTATTGGTTTTCAGCATGCCGCGATTATTAGAAAGCGAAATTACAAAGTATTTAGAAACTCTTGAAGATTCAGAAGATGGTATAGAAGGGTCAGACTCTGAAATAGAGGATGAAGGTCACAATTATCAAACCGCAAGAGATATTCTTCGAGTCCTGGAAAATAGCGATGAAGGCGAGCATTCCCAGCCTGATAATGTGGATGCTGATCCTCATTTCGTAATCGGATGGGAGAGTCTGGCAATACAGTCGTCAGGTTAGCTAGAATGGTACCACGTAATGTGAATCACCTTATTATATATTTCGATAACTTCTATACTTCTGTGCCTCTCGTCATCTATTTAGCTAAGGAGGGAATTTACTCACTGGGAACAGTAAGAGTTGATCGATTGAGAAACTGCAAATTGCCAGAAAAAACACTATAATGAAAAAGAACGTACCCAGAGGTTTCTTTGAGGAAAACGTGGCGACTGTGGATGGTATTGACGTAAGTGCTGTTGTGTGGAAAGATAACAAACCCGTTAACCTTCTTTCCACTTACGTAGGAGCAGAACCAGCAACCACAGTCACACGCTTAGATAAATCGAAGAAAGAGAGAGTTGCTATTCCATGCCCTAAAGTCATCAAGGAGTACAATGCTCACATGGTAGGCGTGGACTTATTAGATTCACTTATGGGTCGTTATCACATCACAATGAAGAGCCGCAAGTGGACCATGCGCTTATTTTATCATTTCTTTGACCTTGCAGTTATAAATTCATGGGTTATGTTCAAGAAGGTAAATAATATAAAAGGAAATGATCAACTTCTCAATTTGGGTACATTCAGACTAGAACTTGCTGAAACCCTCTGTAAAATGGGTCTACCTGCAAATGGCGCTAAACGTTGTCGACCTAGTGGGAGCACCGTACGAAGAGAACTTGTAATGAAGAAGTTCCGAGGACCAGCTCAAGCAATTCCTTTGAAAGACTTCAGACTGGATCTGACATGTCATTGGGCAGTTTGGCTTGATAAGCAGCAGAGGTGCAAAGTTCCCAAAATGTTCAAGCTTTACATTCAAAATGTGCCAAAAATGTCGTGTATCTTTATGTGATACGAAAAAAAGCAATTGTTTTTATTAATATCATAATGAAGCATAAATAAATACATTTCAAAAACAATACCTACTCTTATTTTACCCATACTTGCAAAATCTCAATGAATGCGCAATGTAGTTTATAAACAACATTCACATTATTGCAAAAAAAGTATAGTAAATTTATGTCAAGATTTTTTTAATAATTTTTCCTAGGCAGTAATACATGTCTATTAACAAATATATTTTTTTGCAACGTGAAACAAAATTCGTCCATTTAAGGGTTAAACTAATATAACAAATAAGATCTATTTAGAATAGTATGACGCACGCATTTTATTGAATACAGCTTCAGTTCTTCTAATGATTATTTTATGTTAACGACGCATTTTGCTATTTTGCTTAGATAATTTTTACATTGCATAACATTTGTAACAGGATAACACTCCATAGTGCTTAAAATGATTCTGAAAATTTGGCTATTGTAGTAGAGTTTGAATGCTAAAATTATTTTTTTGAAATTTTAATGAAGCAGAGAATAAATAAAGTAAGCATTTTCGCTACTTTTAAAGTGTTAATCTACACTTAAGAAAGAAAAACTTATTTGGAAAACGTTATGATTTTTCAGTCGCTACGTTAAACTTTTCATACGATTCCTAAATAAGTATTAAAGCAGCATGTTAGGAGATAAAAATATAAGCTATATTGAATGCAGAATTTTAAGTTCAAGAAGGTGACCCTGATTCGACGAAGTTTATTTTTAGAAAATCGTCCAGATCCAGAGAGTCTCTAATATGAGTCAGTTTCCAGTTCCATTTTTATTTTATAACTTTTCTAAAATGTTGAACAATTTTTAAAATGTTAAAGAAGTTTTAGTCATTTTTTAATTTCTACTAATAAAATTCCCATACTCAGTTGAGTATGGAAATCTGTACTATCTAGGGTACTAGATACTCTCTACTCATAGTTTCTCTGTTTATATAAAAATGCTATATAAAGTATCAATTTGAAAACTAAACGCCCCATATTAAGAGGCTACAGTAAAAGGAAAATGGTTCGTTAAAACTTGATAAGTTTTTATATTTGTTCCAAAGTAGTAATTTCATTATTATTATAGAGCTTAAAGAAACTTTGTATGGAAAGTTTTTATTCTTGTTTTTGTTTTGGCTTATTGAAAGCTCTTCACGGTGATAATTCTAGAAATATCACACGACTAGTTCAAGGTTTCTAGTACATATTTGGGACGGGAAAAATATAGTACTGCAAATATAAGTTTGTGACGCTTTGTAGGAAATACCTATTAAATTTGACTTAACATAATTTTTCCTTTTTGTAATGTAAATGTAAATTTTCTAACAAAACTTTTTAAATAGTTTGCAGAAATGCAGTTATGTCTTGGTTGCGTTAACTTAGAAACGCATTTTTTTCTGTGCTCCATGGAACCGTCGACTTAAATATAATTTCAGCTGGATATATCCAAGTAACAAAATGTTCCCATTAATGTTCCGTTTTAACCTCCTAAGGTACGGAACCCTAAAAAATCAATCTTATATACATAACACATTAGAATAATGCTTTCATTGCTTTAGTCATTCTTATTTTTTCACGTAAAAGCCTTAATCTTTAGATTGAAGTTGAAACGCTATTTAAAATATCTACGAGCATTTTATTCTCATTTGTTATTTGAACTGGAAGTTTTAATTTAGATTAATATTTTTCTTCTTACTTTTATTATAGTGAATTCTTCTTCTTATCGTTTTATAAAAATTATTCCATATAAGATTAAGAACATTTGTTTGTCTTTGTATGCTTACTACGAAATTATAGTTAGAGAATAAAATATGTTCTTTTCAGCTTCACGATGTATCCTTCACATAACAAAATAGGTAGAGGAAACTTGGAAACCTATTGTTAAGACTCCGGTTCACGCCTTCTGTATAATTTGAGACAATGCGTGTTAAGTGGCAAAACTGAACGTCACACTTTGCCTTGTTACTAGAGCGAATAAATGAAATATTAATTATATCACTTGAATATATTAAAAAATTCACTTCCTCGATGGGGTCCAAATCTACAACCTTTTCAAAAAAGTCTAAAATTTTGAAAAAACCCAATTTTCAAAAAAGTCTAAAATTTTGATTTATGAAGGAAATCCTTTTCCTTAAAGTAGTAAGAGAGGGAGGGGGAGACCTCGGTTAACCGTCGAAAACACAATATCTACGATACTGGAGGAAGGTCACGTAAAAAGCATGACGAACTCCCGACGGGCATGTATGAAGAGGTTAATGACAGTGGACGAGGCGAAAGAGGTATGCCGGGGTTGGGCTATAGCGTGAAGATATGTAAA
>DWMZ01002729.1:0-13685 GCA_018249855.1 Eueides tales michaeli | reverse complement strand
CACAGTGTATGACTGTAAACGCGATAGTTATATATTCGATTACCAAGTTTATTAGTTTTCATCAAAATTGAGTGAAAGAGAAAAAGGAGTTCTCTCTGCCTACCCTGCTATATGCGGGATACAGCGTAAAGATGTTTCCGAAACTGCAAATATATATAAATATATTTTCGTTAGATATTAACGTGACCATAATCTGTTTTCTAAAATTTGTTTAGGACTTTTTTGAAAATAATATATTAGAATATTTAATAAAATTTCGTAGTAAGTAAAGAACACCTATCATTTAATGTCGATTTTGCTTAAAAAATATTTCTTCCAACATATTAAACCTGTAAGTATAGAAATTAATTGAACATTTTGAGAATTCGTGATCAGCATAGCAGGGTAGGCAGAGGGAAATTAGAATCCAGGGTTAAAACTCTTAATGAGGATTAAGACACTCCCGATCTGCAATTTCCACCGAATTCGAGGCATTGCGTATTGAGTGGCGAAACTCAACGCAGCACTTTACCTTGTTATCAAAGCGAAGAAATTAATAGTATTAATAAAATAGCATAGAATATTCTATAGAATAGAATATTTTCTACATTAGAAATATCTACTATATTCGATTTCTATTAAGAGAAATGAAATATTTCATATTTTTATTATTCAAGAAATCCTTTTTTGAATTTTATGCCTCAAGAATTTGACGGAAATTACTTTTTTATCGTTTGCAAGAGATTTTTTAAATAATAATTTCACTTGAAAACATTTTAGATTTTCTTTTTAAATATAATTTAATGAAAGGAAAAGGTGAATAATGCAGTGCATTATTATTAAAGTTAAATAATTTTTCAGTTTTACGCTGTATCTCGCATACAGTGAGTACTAACACTCTACGTTCTTCTTCTTTCGTCTAGTTCGAGACATTGTGTATTGAGTAACGAAACTTGATGCCACATTATGTCGTGAAAAACTATAGAAATAATCTTACTAATATTAAAATTTTCGCCACTCAACACTCAATGTCTCAAATTCGGCGGAAAGTGGAGAATGGAACGGAGTGTCTTAACACTAGGTTCCCAAGTTCCCTCTGCCATGTGCGGTGCAATTATTTAAAGAATTTAGATGAAACTTTACAATAAAAGTTACAATTTGTTTACATCAATATTTTGTATTACTTGGCTGTTATAATAAAATTTAAGCGGGCTGCTTATTGACCGCTAGTACTATTTATAAAATAAGTTACCATATACGTCCCAAATAGTATATAAAATATATTAAGAATACTTGGAAATAATGTTAACAATATTCTAACCCGGAAAATATCATAGCTCTTTCGTGAAAGGGGATAATCATTTCAAAAAGTTTTATTAATACATATGAACTTAGAATGGGTTCTTTATACTTATATGTTCCTTACAATCATATCGCAAATTTTATTACTGAAAAGGAGGAAGGCTTGAGAAAACAAAGTTTGCTAAACCTACTCATATATTGATAAAATCACATTGATGACAATACGTATCCTTGTGTCACATTTCTTTTACGTACTTTAACAATAGCAACCTTGTTCGTATTAGAGTTTTCAATGCCCGGTTTAGATACACTTTATGAAAACGAAAGCGACAAAACACGGCGTTGAATTCCGCCACCCAACAAACAATGTCTTGGAAATTTGAAAGTGCGCTAACTAAATATGCACACCATACCTTACAGTATTCTGATCCCAGTAATAATAGAAAAATACATTATAATTGAAAGCAATCGTTGTAGACCAAATGCAGGGGACTGTTTTGTAACAAAGTTACTTTCATTTTCCTGCAATGGTGAGGTGCAGCGTTTATTTCCATCTAATGTCGTTAATATTTGGTTAGGTAGAGAGATAGAGATTATTATCAATCAATTTATATTATCATTTATAGGGACTCGTGGTACCAAACTAATGGCAGCAATTTCTCAGGCAGTGCTCTTAGCTCGTCACCTTGTTACAATACTACCAAACACCCGCACAGTGGATGTGTGGAATGCCAAAAACTTTATCCGGAAAGTTATACCTACTTACAGCACAATATGCAAGAGAATATAAAAAATATATTATTCGACTACTTTGAGTCAACTGTTTTTATTTGTAATTAATTTATTTGTGATAATCACAACTTCAAAAAGTAAGCTTTGTTTTTTGAAGAAAACTGTCAATTTAGAAATTGTGTTAAATATTTAAGCTGTTTTTCTCTCTATTTTATAAAACACTTTTTTGTTCTGTACGATTTTTTTGTATAATAGTTGTTGACGTAGAAAATTGATATTGATTGGTCGAGTGCAAGCTACCAGAAAAGGTGATCGAGAATATCGTGTATTATGAGGCACTCGCGTGAGTGCCTATAATATGAAAAAAAATTATGAAAAAAAAAATGTTGTGATTCTTTATAAATTTGGATCAAGATGTAAATAGATTTTTTTTTGCTTTTGGTAAAGGTGTAGAATTAAGAAGCTTATCGTTATATTTTATTTTTTATTGATGTTTTCATTGATTGATACATGTTTTTTCGTTTAATTTTCGTTTGCGTGGGTGAGGGGTGGGGGGTGGGGGGGGCGTTGGCGAGCGAAGCAAGCAGGGGGCGGAGCCCCCTATTAAGTAAAATGACCAATGATGGTGTGAAAAATGTTGGTCGTAACAAATCCGCGCCGAGTTCTCAACAGCTACTGCAGCGAATTCATTTTTGTCCAATCACATTCTAAGTCTATTTAAGTATGTGATAGTCTTTAGTACTTTTAATATAACTCGAATGGGTATTGTAAGAGAAGTCCCAGTGGACTGGTATACTAGTGATGAAAGCAAGACGACTAAATAGAAAGTGTGTAAGCGAGGGTGTGACTACGTGGCTTCTGACTCAGTCGATTGTAGTTACATTCCATGGTCAAAAGTTGCCTGAGAGGGTCTTCTCTTACTATTACTCTCTCCTATTTGAATACTAATTTCCCAATATCCAGTGCTTACATTGTTGTCGGTTTGGTCACAGAAAATCATAGTGTAGATCAAAGCCAAGGTGCTACAAGTGTTCCCAGACCCACAATGGTGAAGCATATTACACTAATAGGGAAAATGCTTTTTGTTTACATTGTGAGAGCAATAATTTCACCACTGACAAGGACTGTCCTGAGCTTGCAAGGCAACAGTCCATCAAAATTACCATGTCGCAAGCGTATATACCTTATATAGAGGCTCGTTTCCCTCCTGTTCGCAAATTCTATGCAGATATGGGTAAGGAAATATTCTCCCCGCCAACATATGCAATTTCCTCTCCTTCTAAAGTACCAGCCCCTGCCTCGCCTGACAGATCATACAAAATGACTGTTTTTCAGTATCCTCGTCCTTTAACAAAGGGATATAACAAAGGGATATAACAGACCAGCTCATAAAGCCTTAAATGCCGAATGTCCTTTGTCCCTTGCTAATGGTTGCGCTCTAAGCCAAGGTGTTGACAGTCCAATAGAATGTAGAAAATATCTATTAGTTGCACTAACTGAAACCCTTGTAAGCATTTTTAGAACCGCTGGGGAACTTCCTATACGGTCTAACGTTGCCCATAACCTACTAACGATCTTTAAAATACTAAATAATGGCACATTAAAAGTATCCGTGCCAGAAAGCACGAATTACTTAATATTATTTCATTGCACAATCCTTTCGTTATCGCCCTCTCGGAAACATGGGTGGTGCTTGATTCGCGCTTTAGGGTATCGGGTTTCCGCTGTTTAGGGAGGACATAAATGACGGGTATGGAGGTTGTGCTATCTTCATCCAACACTCCTCTCCTTATTCCATTATCCCTATCCTCTCTCACAGCCAGCAGATTAATGCTGTTACTGTAAGATCAGGGTCAGGGACTATTTACTGTGTGAATGTGGTCTGGGCGATGGTGGAAGGTTCTCACATCCTTTTTACATAGCCCTAAGTTAATCCACGTCCCCTTAATGTTCAATATTTGTTAGTGCTTGTGTTTAGTCCTTATCTTATCTTTTATAATATATCTGATATAACAGTATTAAATTGTAGACTAACCTTTGTATTATATATTTCTTATTACTAATTCTGTATTATGTACATAATGTATATATTTATTATAATAATATTTTTCTTTGTTATAGGTGAAGGCAATTTTTAGATCTTCTTTTTATAACATGGATTTTCCTATTGTGTAATATAATCTGTTCTTTACCGTACACCCTCCTTCGTGTATTCTCCATACAAGGTGACGAATTGATATGTGCTCAACTGGCACGCTCGGAACTCCATAATCAAAGAACCGTACCAAGAATAATTAAAAAAATTATATACATATCATTTTATTTTTTTATCTCTTTTTATTCTACACACTAAACAATAGAGGAAAGTATATAGTAAATATTTTTAGCGCACAAAAAAGTCAATAGCATCCTAAGAATACCAGTACTTACTTATCTTCACGCCATATCCCTAGCGGGGTAGGCAGAGAGAACGTAACGCCAAACGCTACGGTCTTGGCATACCTCTTTCACCTCGTCCACTGTCATGAACCTCTTCATACATGCCCTCCGAGGGGTCCTCGAGCTTTTTACGTCCAGTCGTAGATACTGTGCCTTCGAAAGTCATAAGTCTCTCCATCCCTCTTTCTCACCACTCACTTCTAAGATACTAAGAATACCATACTGGTATTCTTAATATCTTCGAATGCTACAATATAATAGTAGCTCACTATTGTACCATATTGATATCAAGTCACTGGTATTGGAAGATTATTCATTCGTATATTTTAATATATTTTTTCTAGAATAACATCTTGAATGTAGAAAAATGTTTTCATGTAAATATAATCATCTTATATTAATACTATTTGAATAACATGGAATATTTTCTACATTCTAATATATTTACTACATTCGATTCTTATTCGAGGAAATGAAATATTTCATATTTTTATTCTTTGAGAATTCCTTTTTTGAATTTTATGCCTTAAAAATTCGGCGGAAATTACTTTTTTATCCTTTGCGATGGTTTTTAAAATTATAATTATACTGAGGCCTCTCGTGGCGCAACAAAACAAGTGTATAACTGTAAACGCGGCTGGATGTGGTTTCGATCCCCACTTCAAATTAAATATTTCATGTTTTTATTTCTTCGCTCTGGTAACAAGGCAAAGCGCGGCGCTGATTTTCGCCACTCAACACGGAATGCCACAATTTCGGCAGAAAGTGGCTTAACTGATACTGTTAATTGTACTAAGAGTGTAGGAGATTTTCTTTTCAATTAATGAAAGAGAAAAGTGGAGAATGTAGTGCCCGTAACCCGCCTACAGTAAGTAAACCTAGTGTTAAGACACTACGTTCTTCTATTTTCGCCTATTGTTCAAGTCATTGTGTAGAGTAGCGAAACCTGAATCTGCATTATATCATAAAAAACTGTAGAAATTACTTAATATTATAAATGGGAAAGTTTATAAGGATGGATGTTCATTCCGCTTTCATGCACAAACTATTTAAAGTATTGAGATGAAACAACATTAATATAGCTTTTAAATAAAAGAATAACACATGAGCTACAATTTATTTACATGAATATTTCGTATTGGCCGGAAAATAAAATTTCATTGATCGTATATTATATAATTAGCTTCTAAGTACGTGCTAAGTAACATAAAAATACATTTTTCTATACAAGAATTGTATAGAAAAAAACCGGAAAATATCGTAGCAAAAAGGTTTATTCATACACATGAACTCAGAATGAATGTTTCTTTATACTTATATGTTCCTTACAATCATATCGCATATTTTATTACCGAGAAGGAGGAAGATTTGAGAATAAATGCAAACAAACAGAACAAAGTTTGTTAAATCTATATTGATAATATCAAATTGATGAGAATACTTATCCTTGGGTTGCGTTTCTACTACGTGTTTGGGTACTTTAATAACAGCCACCTTATCTGCTTGCTGTTACTTTGGCATAGAGAAGTGTAAACGTTGCTTGGTTAGTATATGTTTTTAAATACGAAAACCACAATATGTTAAAAAAATGAAATAAAAGAACAGAACAATTAAACAAAGTTATCTAGAAATATATTGTAAAATTGGCGGTTATAACTTGATCGATGACCAATGTCACATTTTAATGTAAAATGTATTTGTGCTCTATAATTTATTTGTATTAAAATTAGTTTGAAGTGCTCCTTGGGTGTAATGTAAACTACATACCATAACATATTAAAAATAAAAGTTTAAATTTATAATATTTGAATTCTATCAAGTCTGTATGAATCTCATCAGTTCTATAGATATTATAAAAAAGAAGTTACAAACTTAATTTTTAACGTCAAACAAATTACCGCCACTTAGCGGGAAAATTAGCGGGACATGTTTTTATTTAATCAAAAATTTACATCATATTATTATAAGTGACAATGATACATTTGAAATAACCTGGAGCAAGCATTTCATTCCCAAGGCGTGTTATCATTTATAAAGTCATTAATTCGGTACCTTGAAGGAACAAATGTCTTTTTACAAATTTTTCAACAATGACAACATTAAAAATTCCCGGAAGTTTTCTGGGATTTTACTCTAAAAACGTACATTTTCCATAAAAGATTCGTGGACTCGATGGAGTCGAGTTACAGGCGCACAACATTTAAGCTTATTTCTAGTATTCATATTATGTAAATCACCGATTCTGGTGAATTCGTTAATAACTTCATTAGTATACATAAGATTTCCGTTTTCACGTCAGTTAAAAATCAGATTCCTTCTAACAAAATGTGGTCAATCATTTATTTCCGTTTTCACGTCAGTTAAAAATCAGATTCCTTCTAACAAAATGTGGTCAATCATTTATATATATTAAAAAGAGAAAAGGGTGGACAAAAGCCAATGGGGGAGAACATTTTTTGTCATATGCATCAACCCTCGGAACCCTGTTAGTTAAGAAGTCAGAAGATTAAGTGCACGTCCTCTTATGCCGTAATGATGTAGATTCATGAACAACGCCTTATAAACACTGTTTAAGCGACCTATACCAGGATCCATCCTACTTAGGGTCTTACTTAGAGCCACTCTAATGAGTGACCCGAAGTAATATCATGTCATTAAATAGAATTACTTATAGTGCTATCACTGTATTATTTCTAGTGTAACTTACTTACTTACTGCTACGATCTCGGCATACCTCTTTTGACTCGTCCACTGCTATTAACGTCTTCATACATGCCCTCCGAGGAATCCTCATCTTTTTTACCTGACCTTCTTATATTGAATAGTATCGAAGATACTGTGTTTATGAAGGTCAACCGAGGTTTTCCCCTCCCTCTCTTTTCACTTATTTTTCCTTCGTAAATCCTCACTCATTCGCTCGACGTGCCCAAACTACTTGAGCACGTTCTTCTTCAATCTCACTGTGACATACAAACTTGTATCTACCATTCTGTGTATCTCTTTATTGGGTATGCGATAAGCTAAATCCGCATGTCCTACAAAGAGATCGCATCTCCACAGTATTCAACTTTGTTACATTCTTTTGCTGTAACGTAAAACGTGGGTACTCACGTTGTCATACAGTTGTCATACATCGGTGCCAATACTGTATTGTGTATGGCCAAACACGCAGCTATGCTGACGTTTCGTCGTCTCAACAATGAACACGCTTCGAAAACGTGAACATGCTTCGAAACTGCAAAATATACATAAATATTTTTTTTTTCTATTACTAACATGAGTCAGATGACAATCTTCTTTCTAAAAATTATTTTTAATTCAAAATAAGAAAAGCCCGTTTTCGAAAATGAAAAAAGAATATTAGAATTCTTAATAAAACTTCGAACTAAGTAAAGAAACCTTTTAATTTAATGGAGGTTTTGTCTAAAATTTATTGCTCCTTTAAGTATATAAGTACATCCGCTATAATCTAATACTGTCTTATTCAAGACAGTAAGCACAGAAGTTTAATTAAACATTTTGAAAATTCCTTTTTAACATAGTTTTCAAGTTTTCCTACTTCAAAAAAAAAATAGAAGCCTTATATCCCTCAACCGATTTTATTATTAACTAGATTTTGCCCGCGACTTCGTCCGCGCTTCCGTCCTTTTTCGTAAAACAAATAGCATAATGTCCTAACTCACGGTTTTGATTTAAGTTTCGTATTTTAGAAGGGCAATATAGAAATCAAAAATCAAAAATCGATTACATTTTGTTGCTACTGAAAATACGAACGATTGTCTCTGGAACGTATAACGATATCACGCCTATCATATTTCTGGTCGACCAATACTACAGCAACTCCATTTGAGGATGGAACGTATATAACGGCCCAGGGTGTTCCTGAGTTGGACGCCCATCGATATTTATAACAATTTTATAATTACTGAATAAATTTTACTTGCTGAAAAAATTTTATAAAAATTTGGACGAAGCAGGATTTGAACCTGCGCCTCTTGAAAACCATTCAAGAGCTTTGACCACTAAGCCATCACATTCAAGAGGCGCAGGTTCAAATCCTGCTTCGTCCAAATTTTTATAAGTTTTTAAATTTTGTATTTTTCTTTCGTAAGTGTGGATAACACTTTAAAAATAGTAAAAAAAATATAATTGTTATCACCATCTTGACAAACTGCATACATACGAATTAACCTGATGCAACATGTTCTGAAGTTGTGAAATGAGTTCAGTTTTAAAATTCGGAAAATACTGATCTCTTATATTCGACTGTTCGTTGTAGTTGGATACAAAATATATTTGAAGAAATTTAGGTTGGTTTTCAGGCAAAAGGCCTATCAAATGGTAAACCTGGCCTTGTATCTTAAAAGTAGACATGAAAAGGACTTATGAGATTTGTTGAGCACCAAAAGATGTCATTTGAAATGCACTATTATAAGTTCGAATATTATCTAAGAATTGTTTAGATTGCAAATATTTCTAAAAGTAGTGATTTCAGAGGTTCCTGTGGGTCTTCGAACGAAGGCAAATTTATTTTACCTCCAGAACAACAGAAACCAGCAGACTCCTTACTCCACTTCGAAGCATTACAAAAAGAACATACTACGTTCATATTGCCTATTACAGAAGATGATCTGTAAAATCAATTGAGAGATTATAAGCAAACCCACTTTTATATTTATCGGACTACGCCACCGAGTTTGTAGATTGATCTACCATGTGTACATCTAAGTCATTAAGATTATGTCGAAATCTGTCTGCAGTAAGACGGGCCTCTCTCTGCTCGTCTGTTTCAAGCGACCGAATATTTTCAATTCTTAATCTTTCATTAGATAAAATATTAATCGTTCTTGTCTCAGAGAATTGTAATATACGCGTTGGGACGCGATTATTACAATTCTGACTCTAGTCGTTGTTCATGTTCATCTTCAAGAGATCGAATAATGTTATGGTGCACCCTATCATTTGCCAAACGATCTTCATATTGAGTAAAACAAAATAATTTACCTTGGAGGTCCTCATTATAGCTATATAATAGATAAATTATAAATCTAAGTGCCTATTTAAACTAAATAAATATTCTAATAGAATTATAACCGGAAATATGTACAACTTACAAAAGAAAAAGAAATGTAAATAAATACCTACTTCACTTAAAAATAAATAATAAATACCTATAACTACTAAGTATATTTAATAAAAGTACCTACGCTTTAACCTACTCGACACATAAAAAAACTGAACATAAATTACCCAAAACGAACTAATCGGTATCTAAAAATCTATACCTATTACTTCTACTTCTACTACTACTTCACCAAAAAAGAAATAAAATAGAAACTATTAATAATTTAGAACTTAAACAAAACAACTAAGCCTATTTTATAAAATAACAACAAACGAAATTAAAATAAAGTATTTAAATACTAAAAGTCGCACTGATAACCACGGTTTATAACAACAATTATTGTCTGTCAATAAAGTCGAACACTCTGAACGCATCAACAGCCAAATATTGAATGAAGCTTGCGCTTTTTTTTCGATTGTTTGGATTTGCTGTTAGCCCTAATGGCTTTTACAGCGACACCTTTTGGGGAAAAATTTGCCGAAACCCGAAAAAAGCTTGCGCTCGCCTCCCGCCCCTTTTATACCCTACCGCCGCGAGCCGCGTCGAGCGCAGCAACCGTTACGCAAAAATAATCCTTATAGCGTGATTCTGTATTCACGCGCGATGGCTTGTTAGCGTATTTCATTTCATGTATAAGTTTGGTGTTTCCGATTTCTATGATTCTTTTTTTATTGAATAGGTACTAATGTTAATCTTTAAAAATTAGGGATGAGTGTGATTGTGTATTATTGGTATTATAAACGTAAGAGTACGCAAATATAATCAGAAATCTTCGAACTGCTAAGATATTGGGAGTTACATGTGTTATTGTGAGTCAACCATAAAAGATAGACATATCTTGGGATATTTTCTTTATAATTTTATGTAGAATATTTCCGTTATCCATGGTTTCGCTGTAGCTTTGACCTTTAAGGTAAAAATCAAGTAGCTTCTCCTGTTTTCCCAACATTTCATTGCTCTGCTCCTATTGATTATAGCGTGATGAAATGTATGCGACCTATGCCCAGGGGTATGAAGAATAACTGTACCAAATTAAAATCCGTCAACTAGTTTTTGTTTCTTAGAGAATATACAGACAGACAGATTTTTTTAATTTTAACCATTGTTGGTGTTGTTGTGGCTGTTTATAGCTTTTAAGTCTACACAAAATGAAATAATGTATCAGCTTTTCAGGTATGAGCTATTGAAAAGAGGTAATTTAAATTTATATTATAAAAAGAATATTTAAAACTTTATAGAAAAAAAATAATTTCATTTAATCTTTTTTAATCTACACAATACACAAAAAAGGTAAAGTCACAAAAAATCTTTACCGTACAAAAATATCTATAACATCTTAGCTACTATTGTGCCATACTGGTATTTGAACCACGTGAATCATTCCGCATACTTTGATTTATTTTTCTAGAATAGAAATCTAGAATGTGGAAAAATATTTTAAAGGAAATGTTATCGTCGTATTTTAATATTATTTGAAAAAGATGGAATGTTTTATAAATTAAAAATGTTCTACTGAGTTACAATTTCTATCTATAGCTGTCGTTCTAAAATATTTTTTCATTAATGTTATGATATTTCAAAAGCCTGTTGTGGCTCAGCGGCACAAGCATGCGACTGTAAACGTGATAGATTGTGGGTTCGAACCACTCAAATTAATTAAATATTTAATATTTTTAATATTACAACATACAAAGACCCTAATTCAGCGGCAAGAGGGTAACGGAAGTTTGTTAGTGGGAACAACAACAACAATGTAATTATTAGAAGTATATTAAATTCAACAATTTAATAAAGCCGCTGGTAAGAACATAACCTACTACTTTTGTCAAAGGTTGCACTTTAGTTTATGAAATCAAATTCAAAAAGTATAATTGCTGTACGTATATTTTTGTATTTATGGTAGCTACAAAATATATAGGAGTAATTATCCTATCTACAAAGGAGGAGGTACTTGAGTTCTATCATGTTTTAATTGGATTACTTACGAAAACACATTTTGTCGATTACTTTTTTAGCCGACGCAAATAGAACAATTTGTATATTTGACCTGTCTGTCTGTCTGCCTGTGTGATGTTTAAAGACCTTGTTTTATGAAGATCGCAGTTAAATAGCTACAAGCGCTTTACTAAGTTGAGGTAATTATGGTTTTTGATTAAGAGTTTTATAACATTAAAAATTTTATTTGTTTTTTATCCTTGCTGATATGAAATATTCGTATTGTTGTTCTTTTATAAAAGAAAATATTTCAAAATTCATACAGATATACTTACTTTCCTCTTTTGAGGCCTATCGTGGCTCAGCTGCACAATAGTCTGACTATAACGGACAGATTGTGGGTTCGATCTCCACTTGAGGAAATGAGTTATTTAATATTTTCAATTTAAATATTTTGTGTTTCAATTTAAATATTTTGTTATTAATTGTGTAACCACAGTCAATCATTTATAAATGATGTCATGAAATATTCAATTTTTTAAAAAAATATATGTTCCATGGCTAAATCTTTACACATTAGAAACAAAATTAAAAATTCTTCTGATAAAATAAAAATGACATGGAACATAATGAATTGTGAAACTGGAAAAGGTAAGTAATTATAATCATGAATTTAAATAAAAAATTGTCAATGGTGTAACCAGCTCTGATCAAGAAGTTGCTTGTGACTTTGAAAAATTCTTTGCTGATATTCCAGTTTCCACAACTAAAACTCTTATAGCTTCCACAACCGTCGTTGAATTATTACTTAAGGAGAACGTTCACAAATGTAATGTAAATTTCCAATTTAAGGTAGTCAATTCAAGAGACATTGTTAAGACATTTAAGACCCTAGATATCAAGAAAACATCTGTTCTGTGGTTAATAATTATATAGAGTAATGTGTGTTTCTTGACCTAATGAAATTTAGTAAAATCATACCTATATTTAAATCGGGAAGTACACCAAATCCTAACAATTTTCGACCAGTGTCCGTGCCACCCTCATTTAGTAAAATCTTTAAAAATAAACCTTTTCTCCTTCTAATATTTATAAATGATTTACCTTATTAAGTTGAAACGAGCCATGAGATAGTATTGTTTGTTGCTGATACTTCGTTGATTTTTAAAATACAAAGAAGACAAAAAGTATATGACGAAGTAAACAATGCTCTCTCTAAAATAGTACATTGGTTTAGCGCTAATAACTTACTGTTGAATAGTACAAAAACAAAATGTGTAATATTCAGAACACCTCAAACGAAAGTTGTGAAAGCCAATGTACTTTTGGACGGTGAAGCCGTAGAGCCTGTTGATTCTACGATATTTCTCGGTATCACCATTGACTCCAAATTATAGTGGGAACCTCATATTGATAGATAGCCAAATAGCTGTAAAAAAAATAGATTATTGACTGATGAGCAAACGGCTTGCCTTGTTTACTTTAGCCATTGTTTTATGTCTTACAGCATTTTACTTTGGGGTAATGCAGCCGGTATTAAGCCAATATGTCTCTTGCAGAAGCGAGCTATTCGCGCAATCTATAACTTAAGCCCTAAATATTCATTAAGGGAAACGTTTAAAAAGATTAATGCATCTCAGTACATTTTTGAAAATGTTATGTATGTCAAGAAAAATATTAATAAATTTACTAAAATCAGTGATGTACTTAATATTAATACTAGAAATAGGCTTAAATTTAGCGCGAATGTAACTCGATTCCATCGAATCCGTAGTTCTTTTATGGGACAGTGTGTACGCTTTTACAATAGAATCCGAGGAAACGTCCGAGAATTTTCTATTTCACATTTTAAGAAAGTTGTGAAAAGACGTTTGTGTATTAAAAGTTATTACCAAATTAACGATTTTATAAATGATAACACGCCTTGAGAATAAAATACTACAAATGTATCATTGTCACATAATTATATGATGTCAAATTTTAATTAAAAAATAGACAAGTCCCGCTGAGTTTCTTTCGCCGGTTCTTCTCAGGTCTGAGGCAGCCACTTTAGTGAACTGGTGGTAAATTATTTGACGCTCAAAAAACAAATCTTGTAACTTCTTATTTTGAATAAAATATTTTAATTTGAATTTATCATATTTGAGCACCCGCAACCTATAAAAACTGTTCA